>JANAVB010017564.1:0-100925 GCA_029216955.1 Iris pallida | reverse complement strand
ACTGCTACGATCTTATGGGTCAACTGAGATCTATCTCCATTCACCACATGCCCCCAAAAAGTCAACTCGGTCCAAGAAAAACTCACACTTGGAGAGCTTCCCATAAAGCTGCTCCTTCCTGAGAGTCTCCAGTACTATCCTCAGATGCTCCTCATGATCCTCCTCGGTCTTCGAATCACCAAGATGTCGTCAATGAATACCGCCACAAACTTTCCAAGTACTGGTGGAACACCTGTTCATTAGGTTCATAAACACTGCTGGTGCATTGGTTAGCCTAAACGGGATAACCAAAACTCAAACTGCCCGTACTGCGTCCTGAAAGCGGTCTTGGAACATCCTCTCCCTTCACCTTCACCTGGTGATAACCTAACCTTAAATCAATCTTGGAGAACACCCGAGCTCCGCTCAACTGATCAAGAGATCATCGATCCGTGGCAGTGGGTATCTGTTCTTGATCGTGAGGTTGTTGAGTGCCCTGTAGTCAATACACATCCGTACTGACCCATCCTTCTTCGACACAAATAATATTGGTGCACCCCATGGCGACGAACTCGAACGAATGAAGCCCTTGTCCTGCAGCTCATCCACCTGCTTCTTCAGCTCCACCAACTCACTGTTGTTTACTCGATAGACGTGCGGATAGATGGTTCCACTCCTGGAACCAAGTCTATCAAGAACTCAATGTCTCTGTCTGGTGGCAATCCAGGCAACTTCTTTGGAAAAACATCCATATACTCTGCTATCAAGGGGTGTGGAATCGTCTGCTCCTCAACCGAGACTCCGCAGAAAACTCCGCTGCTCTGCTCCGCCTGACGTTTGGAGTACTCGAACTCGGCTACCCTGGCACTCTGAAGAGAACTCTACCCCCTCTATAATCAATGCTGGCGTGGTGCCTGCTCAACCAATCCATACCGAGTACTATATCGTAGTTTGGCAATGGCATTACGAGCAGGCTCACCTCCAACTCATGGCCTCCCAAAACAACACTCCGACCCTTACAACATCACTTACGAGGATAATTCCACCCTCGGTCGTGATCTTGTAAGTCCTAGGCAATAATTCAGCTATGATACCGTGTCTAATCGTAAATGATACTGATACAAAACTATGCGAAGTACCGGAATCTAATAATACAAAAGCTGGACTAGAGTCGAGAAGAACCGAACCTGCGATCAGCTCTCCTATCACCTCGCATCCTCGGCTACCATGGCAAAAGTTTGCCCTGCTGGCCTCCTCTGGCCTGCTGCTGGTGCTGAACGAACCTCTGCTGCTGTATCGGCAGGACTGGTCCCCTCTGCTGGCCTGCTGGAGCCTAGCTCTTCCTCCCTGAGCTGCTCGTGCTACGAGACACTCCCTCATCTGGTGTCTACTGAACCACATACCAGGCACTTGCTCAGTCTCTTCACACTCGTTCCACCCGTACCCTGGCTTCTTGCAATAAGTACAGCTGGTGGCCTGCTACCTCGGTGCCTGTTGCTGTACCCCTGCTGCTGATGCTGCACTGGCTGATGCCTCGGCTGCTGAAACTGCTGCGGCTGGAATCACTACTACTGGTGTGCTGCTGGAAATGCGGTCTCTTGGCCGATCCTCCGCTACTGCTGCCTCCAACCGGGTCTCGCCCCCTTTTGAGCCTCAGCTCAAGATCGTCCTCAGCCAATAAAGCTCCCGTCAAAATCTCCTCGAAAGTGGCATCCCTGTTGCCCTTGTTCAAGGACTTGACTTCCTTGACCAGACCCTTTCGGAACCTCTAGGCCTTCGCCGTCTCGCTCAAGCCTCTACAAATCTGCGAGGCGGCCGAACTCCCCAGCGTACTCCTCTACTGACAGGCTCCCCTGAACTAAGCTCTCAAACTGCGACTCCAAGGCTCGAGCGCTGAATCTGGAAAGAACTTCTTCTTGAAGAAGCCCTTGAACTCCTCCCAGGTCTGTCCAGGTACCCCCACCCTCGGGTCTGACTGATACCAGGTGCGAGCAAGATCTCGCATCCGGCTAGCTGCTGCCTCTATCTGGAGATCTGCCGGTATCCGGGCCAGGCGGAAGATCTCCTCTATATGTTCGATCCACTCGTCAGCGTATAAAATCCCCTCCGTCCCCAGGAAGTCTCTGGGGCTCATCTTCTGGAACTGCTCTATCACAGGTGTCCTCGGCTGCTGGACTGCTGGTCGAGCTGCGACTGTCGTAAGGGCTAACTCCATGCTCCTGACCTGCCGGGTCTGCTGTACCTCCATAAACTGCTGAAAGTAGACGAACATCTGTGTCGCGTCCACGTATCCTGTAGGCGGCGGCTGCTAAAAGGTACCTCTGGGATGACTGGGTCCTGCCTCCAAGCTGGTGGAGGTATACCCCCTGCTGCTGCTGCTGAAGTCCCAATACGAGCAGAGGTGGCAGGAGCTGCAGCCTCCTGATCCTGCTGAACTGGCTGAGAGGTAGCAGTCCCCTCTACAGTATCCCCATGAATGGTACACTGTAACCGCGTCTCCACCATCCTGAAGACAGATCAAACAAGGGTATCAGTTGCTGAGAAAGAAACGATATAACAAGGGCGGACAGTTAAAAATTCAAAAGAAATCAATTGACAGTAAGGATTTAGATGGCAAGAATAGAGTTTTTCCTAATGTGATTGAGTACCTTGAAAACTAATGTCCTATATCCTACTGCAGGCTGTAGTGATACTCGGGTTCGAATACCACTATACTTCTAGTCTAGACCTGCATGGGCCACCACTAAAAACGTGTCACAATCCGTACCTTAGAGCAAGGGCACGAAAAGTGGGTACGTCCAGCCTACGCCGCAGTGTCGGCGGTAGAACGTTGTCCTAGGTCACAACATCTAACAATATAATGCTAAGCAGTTTATACTCCCCGAATGGGGGTGACATAGCAGAATGTAAACCCAATCACAACTAAGGAAGAAGAAGCACGATATGATATATAACTCAAATAAAATACAGATGATCAGAAGAGTCTAAGTGTCTAAGATAACATCTCAGCAAACGTCCAGAATACAAGGTCTCAACTACAGAGTATAAAAGAATATATACAATCCAGATCTCAATGACAGAAATAAAGCCTAACTAAACTAGTCCCAAGATAACATAAGTAAGATAAAGCCTAACTAAACTAGTCTAGGCAGTAGGGGTAATGTCATCAGCTAGAGCTGGGTCCTTCTGAGAGTCTAGCTCACAAGTGTCGTCTAGGACTGTCCTATAGAAGGTGTCAACACCAGCCTCATTCTCGTCCTCTGTAAATATTCAACGGTGCCCAATCAGGACGGAGCAAGCACAATACATCTCAACAGTTCATAGCAGGTTAGAAAATATAATCATACAGTAAAGTAAGATACAGAAAACTGAAAGAAGGTACAGAATGTAAACAGAGAGAGAACTGTAATAGAAATATCTACTATAAGTAGAGAACTAATAGTGGCTAGTGAGTCAGAGTAAATATAAACATGTGAATGGCATAGGAGATTCTGATGAGACACTACGGAGGTGATCAGATGAGATACTACTTGGGTATTATTCACATGTCTACTTCTACTCCCCCGTACCCCCAATCAATACACAAGGATCCAGCTAGGTTATGTTATGATTCATGTAATGGCCTCCAAGGATAATACATGATAGTCCCATAAATAGGAATTCTAGGAATGTCCATTAATGGGTGATTCAAGGAAGACTCTATGATCATGAGAGTACATGTCACAAGTGATTTAATGAACCATGAAGCATAGTGATACACCATGTAAGTGAAACGCACAGAACATGTAGTATCCGATGCTCCCTGAGGGGATAACATCTCAAAAAGGGATCCATATAGTACTAATCCGTGTGACCAACGTGACAACATCAAGTAAAGTAATTTAAAGCAGGAGAATAATTCTATCAGGATATGAAATGATCAGAGAATGTACTCGTCTGCTATCTGAGTGTCCGGATGAAAAGTACTGTCCGATGAGAGGTGTTTGGCTCCTAATCAGAACAGCACAAGAAACAACAAGTCCAAAATGGTAACATGAAGTTCTACTATGCATTCTACATGATTCTAGGTCAATCTAGACCAAAGTCAACTCTTGGTCAACTTTGGTCAACCCTAGAAGTCAAACTAGGGCTAACCAAGTCTAAACTAGTCAAATTAGCCTATGCTAGTCTAACTAGGTCTAATCAAGACTAAACAAGTCTAACTAGACTCTCACTACGCAAACAGACACACCATAGGCCATGAGCCCCAGGCTATAGGCTATATCATGCCCAAGCCAAACCCACATATCATATATTAACATATCTATACATATCTAATATAATACACACACATATTATAATATATAGGATGCCTATATATACATCTCACATAATATATATATACATGTATATATGTATATACACTATTTATAGGGATAGAAAGGGCAATGCATTTGCTCAGGTATTCAAGTGTGTGTGTGTGTGTATGAGAATACAAGAGAGTGTCACTTAGAGTGTGAGATAGACATGTGTGTGTGTGTTAGTGTAAACATGTGATTTAATGTGGCATGACAGTTAATGTGTGACAGTGTAGCAGTAGTGGTGTGTGTGTTTCAGATATGTGTGAGTGAAGTGTCAAGTATCCCTACACAGGCAAGTGAGTGTGTGAGAGTACCTGTGCTCAGGAATGTGTAGAGTGAGTGGCCTATGTTCAGGGAAGTCATCTTCCTGTGTGTGAGTATATGTACAGCAGAGTGAAAACTATAAACCCCTAAAATTTCTACTATGATTTTTTTAATTAATTTGGTATTGATTTTTATATTCGTAATTGTACGTCACGTACGAGCTCGCGTTATTCGTATTTGTACGTCAGCGCGAATTACGTTTTGTATTTGCTCGTCGAATGCGAATTACGTGCGAGGTACATATATTTGAAAATTAGTTTTTATAGAAATATAGCTTTCGATACTATATGATAAATAATATATTTTGCTTGAAATTGTAAAAAGTCGCCACAATAGATTTTTTTTCAAATTCGTATCATTTCATGTGTCGTAAAGGATATTTAATTATTATACAAATATAAATGGTGGCTTTGGAAAACTATGTTTTGAGACAAATGTTCTTTTGCATATAAAGTACATGAATTTAAATTTATTTTCGAAATTATTAAATACTATTATTTTATTATTTAGAAAAAGGTTATTTTAAATTAGTTTATTATGAATAAATTGGTATTTGCTTTTATCAATTTTATGAGTTTTCAAATTTAATAAGAGGATTTATCTAGTTTAAATCTATTGGAAAAGATATTTTAAATTTTGTTTTACTAAATATTTGAATTATTTTGATAATTTAAATTGGAAAATATTGTATTTGCCCTAATTTAAATGTCTTTTAAATTAAAGATAGGTTTTCGAATTAGATTTTAAATCAATTTAAATTTGTATGGAATCTATCTACATGGGGATTTAAACATCCCAATCTTATCCTAATGGGAATTCTCACCTCCTATATATAGGAGAGGTACTCCTCCATAATTCTACCATTCACAGATGTGCATCGTGTCGGTGTCCATCCAAATTTCTTATTCCATTTTACCACTTTACAATTATATCAATCCCCGCTCTTTCCCACAACCACAACCCCGGTCCATCCCGACACAGCCTCCGACTTCCTTGCCATTCGACGTTCCTCGTCCCGGCCCCCGCCACCAGCAGCACACCCACTAATCCCGTCACCCGCCGCAACTCGTCAGCGACAAACTCCTATCACACCCCGCGGCAACCACCGCGGCAGCTCAACCCACCACCACCACTCATCAACAGAAGAAAACCCAAAATATAAAACATCACCACCACCACCACCAACACGTACCTCCGCCCGCGGATCGGCGATCGCCTCGACCCGGCTGCGTCGCGTCGTCCGTCCGCCGTGCTCCCCCTTCAGCACTGCCTCGTTCGGGCCGCCTCCACAGATCCGCCCTCGATTCCGCCTCCTCCTCCTTCGCTTTGACGGCCACCGCCACTTCCTCGCGACGGTGCTCCGGTCGCGCGTACTGCCTCCATCTACCTCCACCGCGCAGAGCGCCCCGACCGCAAGGAAACCCCTTCGCTGCCACCGCGAGGCTGCCCCATCTGCCGCCAGCCGATCGCCTCCTCCCAGCTGAAACCCCCTTTCCCGCACCCGGCTCTCCGCCCGCAGCCGCCATGGGCCGTGCGATGCCCGTGCCGACCGGACTCCGAAGCCCCTAACCTCGGCGCCTGCCCATCCGCCTCCGCTGATCCCCTCTAAAGCCGCTGATCGTGCCGCCCTTTCTCTCTCCTTCACCAAGCCGCCGCCTAGCGGAGCACCCGCCGATCGCCACCGGTAAGACCCCTTTTTTCCCCTCTCTGTCAACTACTCTCTCTCGCCCATGAACTTTTTTTTTTCTTTCTTAATCCTTTAAGTATCAGTGGGAAACAGCAAGCTACTTTAAGTCTTTTTGTATATAAGTATATTTTAGTATTATTATTTATTATTATTTATTATTATTATTATACTTATTCTTATTATTATTATTATCATTATTGTTATTACCATTATTATTATTATTATTATTATTATTATTATTATTATTATTATTATTATTATTATTATTATTATTATTATTATCATCATTATTATTATTATTATTAAATTATTATTTTAGAAATTTTGTATTATTATTATTTTTCAACTACATGTATGGAATAAATAAAAGAGTTATATAGGTAATTTCAAATATGCAAAATTTTCCCAAAATATTTTTCTAGATTTATATAATTCATTGAAAATTTTTAACTAATAAAACATAGGTGTCTACCAAAGATTCTACTTTTACAAACTTATATCTAAATACGATTTTGATTTATCAAAGTATTTAATAAAAATATTTCTCAAATTAATATATATATAACTAATTTCAAGTATTACGTAAAATTATTTAACTCATAAATTATACTTTTCAAATTATAAATTTTTCTGAAATAATATAGTTTACTCTCCGCAAAATTCTTCCAAATTATCCCCTTGATCACGACTAATCGTGCATTTCTTTTCTCGTGAATTTCGGACGCTTACCCATCGACCTCGGCTATTGGACAAAACAGAACTTGTCGGATCATCGCACCACATCAGACGATACACCAGGCAAGACACTTTGCCTTTACTGTTTAATTTCTTGCTCAATATCATGCATGCTTTTTCTTTATGTTATTCTTTCAAAATTATATATATGCAAATTATTATATTTTATGCAATTGGCTTAGAGTTAAGGGACCACCGTATGTTTAGTGTATCTCATAAACTGTCACGATGTGCCACGGGTTGTGTGTGAGTTGTGAGTTGTGAGTCGCATATAGTTTCGGACGCGTACCGACCGTACATCGGTGCGTACAGGCTGTGCGATAGGATATAACTGCTAATAGATTATATAGAAGACTTGGCAGTTATTAAGGATTAAACAGTATAGAGTCGACACATGTATAGTATCATGGAAGGGGAGACAGTTATTAGCGTAGGGGCTACATGTTCAGTACACACATAGATTTGGGCCGATAGTGTTCGGATGAGCGCTACTTACTGCCCCGGGGCCGATAGTTCTCGTATGAGAGCTACTTTCTGCTCATGGTCGATAGTGTCACTTATGAGCGCTACCTACTACCACTCTCTCTCCATCTATGCTGAACACCTAAGCTCCTGCGTAGAACGTTGTCTTCTCAAAGTGTATGTCACATAGAATGGTTAGGAACCTTTACGCATGTATATTTTCTGTTGAGATCTTACTATTCAGTTTATGGCATGATATTATGTGTCTTGTTACGTCCCTCTGAGGACCTGGTTTTTCCCCAGGTGTGTGTTCATATTTTCTGCAGGTGTTCTAGCCAAGGCCGTGATCTTTTCCATTTCTCGAAGATGATTGCTCTTGGTTCGTTTTGCATTTTATCGATCGCTTTCTTGTACATTTATTTCATTGAGATAGTTGGTAGTGGACTTTGTCTCCGCCCAACGATTGTACCATAACTATTCAAGTTGATTCTATCTTTACTCTTTATATTTGTGGATGAGATTTAGCATGTCTTGGTTCTCTACATTTTACAGCTTATGTATTTATACGAGGATTCCATACATTGGAGTATTCTTCGTATATCTACAGCAGGCATGATACGTATCTAGTTCCAAGTATTTTGGGACTGGGGCGTTACAAAAACAGTTCAAGCCAACTCAAATCTCCAAGGTGAATCCCATATCTCGGTTTTATGAAGAACTAACATTCACATTTAGTTTTCTAATTAGAACTGAAAACTAATCAAAACCAATGCAATGTTGTAGGGAATTTAGCAGTTCAATGGGAAATCAAAATCAGTTTTAAGAAGAACTCTTTGACAGTTCTCAGGAACTTAATCTCAGGTTTGAAGAGTTCCAACCCAAGGACAGTTTCATATGTAAAAACTCTAGTGTGAATCGATACCAGGTGTGGGAATGACAGTGAATGAAACATTTAAATCAATAACCAATTCCCAAGCATTTAATCAAACCTAAACTACAAAAATCAGTTGACAGTGATCAATGAAACAGTTAGCTAATGCATTGAATGGGAAGAAAACAAAACAGTGTACATTACTAAATCTCAGGTTTTGAAAAAAAGGAAATCAATTCCTATATTTAGAGGGAATAAACATTTGACAGTTTATAGAGAATCACATCTTAGGTTCAATACAACCCAATACAACTCAAAAACGAATATGAACCAAAACCCATGCCAATCTAATCTCTAAGATGTTATCCACATATAACAGTAACTACACCACATTAAATTATACGTTACCAATATCTAATTACAAATTAAATGGGAACAATCAGTGGGTTAAATGTGAAAGAAAATAGAGAAAACAGTGTATACTTGTTCACTTGACAGTATCAGTAAATAGGAATTTTTATTTCCACAGCACACAACCCAAACTCAAATGTAAAATCAAACTAACATAGGTTAACAACATGTACAAGATCAGAATTAGCAATTAAATCATAATTAAAACCATTAAAATGGAAATTAAACACAGAACATGTATCAAGACTGTACACGCACAGAATATGACCCGTGCACAGTCAATTGCGTGTCCGACACGACACGAGAGTGTCTCAAACTTTGAGGACCTCGTGTCAGTATCTGCCCCTAGGGCTGTATCAAATATTAGGTGTCCATGTCGTATCCGTGGCACAGTTGACCCCGAGTAGCAGGAGAGCTCGCACGTGTCTGAACCGCGGGTTCGTGTCCAAATGCGACATGACACAGAACAATCACCACCTCAGTCACATGGAGAACCCAAAGCAACACCTAGATCTAGGTTTTCCATCAATTACAATTCCAAAACAGTGAACTAAATTCCATGTGGCATTCCACAAACACCTAGGTCTACCTATGTATACGTGTCCGATACGGACACGAAATGAATCCACCTTGACACGAAACCAAATCCTACAGTTAGGGGACACCTAGGGCTTCCTAAATATGCAATTAGATAGAAATTAAAGAGTTTAGAGATCAATTACCTATTGGTGAAATCCTCAAGAAAAAGACTCCTTCTAGATCCTCCTCCTTGTTAGCAAACTTCCCCAAATTGATCCCAAGCAGGAATAATTCTCCATGAACAGCAAGAATACTAAAATTAGGATCTAATGCAATTTATTTGGATTAAAAGGAATTAAAATGGATTTTTAGGAATTTCTAAAGATGGGATTTACCTCTTTTTCCAAATGTGAACTTTCTAAAGGGGGCTAACCTAATGGAAGAGAGTATTAATAGGGTGGGGTTCCCAATGTGGCCGGCCAAGCTAGGGTTAGGGTTAGGTTTTAGGTAGCTAATGGGCTTGGGCCAAATTCACAAGCTATGGGCTAAGTTGCTAATTAATTGTTTCCAAAACCAGAAGTCATGGCTTATGACTTAAAGCCTTCTAATGCCAACTTAAATTCTAAATGACCTATTAGAATTAACTTAATGTTAGGTTAGGGTCACATGACCTAATCAAGTCACCACCACTAGGGTTAGCATCTAGGTTAGGCTCCAAAGTCAACACTAGTCAAAGTCTAGAATAACCCCTAATTAAATTATACCAAAATCATATAAATTATAATAAATCTCAAAATTCACAATAATTCCAAATAAATCTAAAATTTCAAAATGACCAAAATATCCCCATACTTGAAATGTGGTAGTGACAGCAAGCAAGGTCACCCTAATGAGATAGAAGTATTCCACATTAAATTGTCATACCACCTATAATTATGATATTACATATACAAAGTATAGTTAGCCATCGACCAAACTGTATAACTATATCTTTATCTTGACTTACTCGACCTTCCCTCAAATCTAGATTTTATCGTGACCACCTGATTGTTTAAACATAGAAATGATTAGAATCATTTCCTTGACCATACCCTTTATCTAGGAGACTATCTATCTCTAGAAACTGTTTCCCTAACTTATTTTATCTTGATCTACGAGATTCCATTAATTATCTTTATTTCATGCTTTAACCTTTTATTTTTGTGTATTAATTAGTACCTCATAAAAACCCACTTTCTATTTTGATTATTTAGTGTACCCTATAGTGACTTTGATATTTGGAAACAACGCTAGACTTTTCCTTCCAAAAATTTCATATGCAAGACCTAGACGAGCCCACCTTCATGTTGACGTATCATGCCCCACTAAAACACGTCCCCTTGTACTCAATTTTTATAATGTGACTTTCGAGTCAAAATGGCTAGCTATAAACCCTACCATGAATATTGTCCTTTCTGACTTCATTTAGAGACCAAATCTTGACTCAAATCTTTCGACCCAATGTATAATTGTGATCTACTAAAACTTCTAAATGCTTAATTTGTGTTTTATCTCGATTTCTTAACCCTTGTCCTTTTATATCATGCCTTATCTTGATTTATTTAGACCCATACCACCTTTTATCTCCATGCAACATTAACAACCCTACTTTCTCCCTTCCGATTAAATTGCTTCACTCATATTTCACTATGACTCCTCCGTAAGTTATGTAACCTTGTTCCGTATATGATTCCCTTATGTAAAGATGAACTTTGATCATGACATCCTATGGTTAGTGGAGGCTAGATTAGAAAACCCACAGAGGAGAGTAGTGGTATTGTTGAATAATATGATTGAATATGCATAAGTAAAATTTTGCGGTAAACCCTATTAGGCGGAGTACATTTTATGATCTAAGGAGAGTAGATTCTTGATCGACAAATTGGTACTTCGTGGTAATCTATTAATTAAGAAAGTTATGAGATGATAGATAGGGTGTTTGAAGTTATTAGATTTCAAGAAGGGTGTAAATTCTTAAACTCTTGAAAAGAATTCAACCATGTGCTGACGGTAAATTTAAAGCTCATAACAAGGTGAGATTGATTTTACTCTTGACTAAATTGAGGGAAGAAAATTTAATGTAATTTCTTAAAAAAATTTTACATAGGAAAATTAGCTTGACAGAAAATATGTAGGAAGAAGAGTATTAGAGATTATTTGAATTGGAAGTTTGGACATCAAATTTTAAGATTTTGGACATAATTTCATATCGAAGTAACTTTTAATTGGTCTTCGACTAAATGAACTAAAGGTTGACTGATTTATTTTGAAAGACGAAAGATTTGGTTTGAGGAAGATATTTGTTAGAGAATCATTGGATCCAAAACTTCTAAATTAAGGCATTCTATTACGAGATATCTAAGGTAAATATGGGTTGACGTCTAAGTTTTGTTCATAAATCTCAAATTTAGGAAATTGTGTTTTGCAAAAAAAAATAATAATAAAGTTCGATGGAATAACAATTGTGAGAAGAAATCAAAATTTTGAAGATGGATGATAAGGGGGTAATGACAAATAAAAGATTTAACGACATGGAAACCTACAAGTAAATTTGACTCGAAACTAATGAGCTAGTAATCGAGGCTTGAGATAAGGAGGTTATTGCTATTATAAGGTTGCAAGTCTACAGGATAATGGTAGTATTTTTAGAGTGTAAACAATATAGGTTGTCATGCATTGACCATCTTCGAACTGTTAATTTTATTCGACTGGGATTATCTAAATTACCCATTTCCCCATCTTATGTCTTGAACTTCTCGCCCGATGATTTAATTCTTATCAACTAAACTTTTTCCATCCCCTTCGTCCTACTTACCCTAATTACTCCTAAATTTCGAGGACGAAATTCTTTTAAGTTGGGTAGGATGTAAACCCTTAATTTTCTACTACGTTTTTTTATAATAAATTTGGTACTAATTTTTTACTTTGTGTTGTACGTTGCATGCGAATTGACATTTGTCGTCGCATATGAATTCGTGTTTTGTATGGCTCGTCGAGTGCAAATATGTGCGAGGTACATGTTTTATAAAACATTTTATTTCAGAAGTACAGTTTTTCAAATAATATATAATAAATATTTTCAATTGCTTAAGTGGTAAAAAGCGCCACATTGGGATATCCAATATAAATTTAATTCACAGGTTATTTATTTTGTTAAACAATATAAATAGTAATTTTGGAAAACTATGTTTTATGCAGATATTCTTGCATATGAGGTACATGAATGACTTCATATATAATACTATTTTCGAAATTTATTAATATAAATATTTTATTATTTGAAAGGATATTTTAAAATATGTTTGGTTTAAATTTAAACAATTATGGTGATAAAAATTTGAAATTATTTTATATATTGTTAGTTTAAATTTAAGATAAAGACATATAGTTGATCAAAAGATGTAATTGAATTAGTTTCAAAATGTATTTAAAATAAATATGACATTATCGATAAGGTTTAAACTATCCCAATCCTTATCCAATTTGGAGCCTTCATCCTATATAAGGAGAGCTCTCTTGTTTCTTCATGAAGATTTCACAATCTAAACATCTCCTCCAAAACTCGTGCATCGTGTCTGTGTCCAAAAAAAATCTTATTCCAATTATTGTATACAGTTATCCACGTCGTGTTCGACATCCCGGACACAACGGCAATGATCTCGGAACCCCCTCACCTCAACGAATCTACCATCACAGACCACCATCTCCATACAAACATCGCCACCACCCGAACCGCGCACTGCCACCACCGTCGGCTGACCATGCTACCTTTACCAAACCCATCACCATACGTCTGTAACCACCACAGTGGTCACCATCGCGGCAGCCAACAGTCTCCTCCATCCAAACCACCCAAATCGAAAATCAATATCAACCACCGAAGCCCCTGCCAAACCCCTCGCCGTCGGCGACCCCGTCAACCGGTGACCCCCACAAAAATCCCACAACACCACCACCACCCATAGGAAGAAAAGGGGGAAACCTTAACCTGTAACCTGATCCCGGCCTCGTCCCGGCGCCCCGCTACGAGATCCCAGCCGTAACCTCCGCATGCGTCGCTTCTTCCACGTGCGTGCACCAAATTCCTCCCACCGAGCCGTGCACCGCCTTCTCTTGTCCGGCGCTGCCACCGGGTATGCTCTGGACGAGCCGCACCGACGAATGCGTCCGCCCGACAGCGTGTGCCTACAGCCACAACGGCTTCTCTGCCAGACCGGAGCGGATCTTCCATCGAGTGTTGACTTTAGAAACTCGTACCTGCTCTCCTCCGGATCGCTTCCTCCGCGCAGCGGTGAGCGCAACAACCGCACACCACCAGCCGAAGTGGCTCTTCCCATCCCTCCTCGGCAACGATTCCACCATGCGCTGGAAGCTGCCGCTTCTTCCCAGGTGGCCGTGCCACCATCGTCGCTCGGTAAACACCTTCCTCCACTCTTTTCCTCTCTCTAACTCTTCTGCTCCTTTTCCATTGGTTACTTCTCAACTCTTCCCTACAGTTGCTTCATATTTTAATTTCAATTTTTGGTCTTCTCTCTTTGCTGTAGCTAGCTTAAGTGGTCCTGGTATCCACAAAAGAGGAGGTGCATTAATGAGCAACTTATTTAATTGCCAACTATTGGCTTCCTTCGAAAGAGGAAACAGTGAGCTGCTAATAATTTGTGTGGTTCTTAGCTTTTATCTCTTATTTTATTATTGTTTTATGAGTTTTGTAATACATAACATTATATAGATTGTATTATTAGTATAAAAAGTGCCATAAGTGTTTATTATCAAAATTATATGATTATATTATTTTTTTTATTAAGTAATAGATAATGAACATTTTCCAATTATTTTGACAAAAGCCCATAATCCTAAAATATTTTCCTAAAATATATTAAAATATTTTGACTAACGAAAATTAGTTTTCTACAATATTTGTAGATTTTATAAACTTAGAATCTAGCCTTAAAAAAATGATATGAATGATTTTTGATCCTTCAAGTATTTGTCTAGACATATATCGTACTAATAAAAAAAATTATTTTCAAATTGTATATATAAATTATTTCCAAGTATTTAACTTAGAAATATTTTTACTAACAAAAAGTAGTTACCAAAATTTATACAATAATTTTCTAGTGTTTACGAATATTTACCAAAGAACTTTTTTTGACAAATAAAAATCTAGCTTTAAAATATTATAGATATTTTCTAACCGTATTATACGTATTCCACAAATTTTGCTCGAATAACCCATTGATCTTGACTAATCTATAACTTCTATTTTTCGTGAATTTGGATCCTTACACATCAATCATGGCTATTGGACAATCGGGACTTGTCAGATCATCGCACCACACCAGGCGACACCAGGCAAGATACCTTGCCATTATTTACTATTTATAATTAGTCTGTACTTTATTTAGTTATTGCATATTCATGTATGTTTATTTCCAGTTCTTTCAGTTGATTTACTTGCTTGCCTTTGTTATACATGATGCAAGTACTTGTCTTATTTTCTTCTTGTTTTTAAATTCTGCATATGGACCTAGAGTTAAGGGACTACCATCTATAGTGTATTGCATAACACTTGACACAGCTGTACCATAAGATGTGTGTGAGATGAGTAGCATGTAGAGGTACTTGTGTGTTGGCTGATCACCCATACGCATGCATTAGGTCTAACTGCTAATAGAGGCATGTTAGGAGACTTAGCAGTTAGTAGAGTTACATGGTCGTGGATGCGACTTAGATAGGTACATTGGGTGGGGAAAACAATACATGATATGGGCTTCTTTGTACTTTCCTGATTACATGTGCGCTCCTTCGGAGACGCGGGCTCCAGGTGCCCTCTGATGTTTCCCAGAATGTTATGGACGTACCCTCTTGCACATGATGCCCTCTGACGATCTTCGGACTTACGGACGTAGGCCCCTAGTGCCTTATACGGAAACCAAGCCGATCCTATTTTTAGTCAGGGCTCATGCGTTGAAAGGATTGTTTCTCAACTGCATGTTCACTTTATGGTTTGGTTACCTGATTGAAGTCTTGTCACTTACTTTTATTTGTGGCATATTTTATATTCAGTATTTATATGGCATGTTCTTCCTGTATCTTGTTACGTCCCTCTGAGGACCTGGTGAATTCTCCAGGTGTATGCTTTTGTGATGGTAGGTGCTCTAGCCAAGGCCATGTTTTGTTCTCTTCTTCGATGATGATTACACTTGGATCGTCTTCGCTTCGCTCGTCAAAATTCTGTTATCATGTATTTCTCTCTTTTCGTTGGTAATTGATTTGTCTCCGCCCAACCACTTGTAAATGATAATTCATGAGTTGATTTATAAATTAATTTCTTCTTTATTTGTGGATGAGATTAGTTTCATGGTTACTGCATTTTACAGCTTATGTATACATACGATGGTTCCATATATTGGAGTATACTTCGTATGTATGTAGCTGGCATGACAACGTACTTGGTCCTAAGTATTTTGGGACTGGGGCGTTATAGATCGAACCCACAATAGAGTCTTTTCTCAGTGGTTTGTTAAAGCGAACCTCGTTATGCTTCTGCTTGTCTGTAGGAGGTTGAGACGAACATACCTGAAGTATCAGGTGCATTGACAGCAGCAGGCGGAGGTGCTTCCTCCTCCAAAGCTTGGTTGTCCTCTCGCTGGTGAGCCGAGCGAATTGTAACTTGGGCATCGGCGGTCGAGGTAGAAACCATACGACATGACTTGAATTTCTTCCCCTTAATAGAGCACGCTGGGCAGCATCATGTCTGGGGCGAGATTAGGATGAACCCACATAACTTTGCCTCGTGGCGTTGTCAGCAGGATGAGGCCATGAGCATTATCACGGGCTGGTAGAAGGTTGACCACTTTCATCATCGTCTTAGGGATGGGGACGACACCGTCTTGGGCTTCTTTCTTCGGAAAGCTACCGAATTGGAGGGTCACCATATTGGCGGTGACCGTCTTGTCCTCGTAATCAAGCGAGAGGACCTTGGCATCAATGAACTGTTGAATCTACTTCTTCAACGCATAGCAGTCGCGTGTTGAATGGTGAACGTACTGATGATAGTGACAGTACTTTGGATTGTCCACCTTTTCTACTTCATCAAAATGCTTAGGAGGCGGGATTGCAGCTTGTCACCTTTCATCAGCACGTTAAAAAGCTCTAGTACATCTTCATCGTTGAAGGAATAGTTTTCCTTCAGTTTCGGTGCTTCTGTCTGCTTCTGGTTTATGGACGCTGAACCCTTGGATATGTTGACGGCTAGGGCTTGTTTGCCCTGCCGTCTTTGTTGGTAGGTTGTTGCTGGACGAGCGTTTCCCTTTTTCATCGTGTGTAGGGAAATTTAGTCCCAGCAATTGTGCATCCTAGACTTTTCTTTCGGCCATGTCCGCAACGGTAATGAAAGGCGTCCATTCTGTGCATGGAGCATTGTGCCAGAATTTGATTGCAGAAAGCATATTCTTATGGCACGAGTCCATAAGCATAAGCTCGGGGACACCGCGGTATCCTTAGCCGTCTGGCAGAAGCGCTCAATGTAAGCGCATACATGCTCCTTCTCCTTTTGGACAATGCCCATGAGAGTGGACATCATCATGTCCATTCCTCTTCGTAGAATCGAAAGAGGAAGAGACACTTCAGATCGTCAAATGACGAGATACAATTATTGGGGAGGCTGCAAAACCACTTGTATGCTACCCCCTGCAATGCCCCAACAAATAGATTCGTGAGCAAGGCATCATCTTTTGGTAAATGGCCCGTCACAGAGGCAAAGTACCTCAGATATCGATAGGGAAACTCTTTCCCCTCGATGGTGCCAGAGTCTGTGGTTTGTACTTTGGAGGGTACACCACGTTGTCCTATTCAGGGGATATGGTTATTGAATCCCCACTCTCGAAGCGATTCTTACTTTTCCCTAGCATTAAAGCGAGCGTACAACTCCTTGAGGGCCTATTGCATATCGTCTGACATTGGCAGGCCGAATACCGGTGGGCCAGATGACCGTAGCAGCGATTGGTTCACATCGGTGGGTGGCGCATGCGGAGGTGCATTAGACTCTCCATTCGTTCTCTGATCTTGATTAGCTGGAGTAAGAGCATTGGGTGTCAGCTTATCATTAATATCCAGGACCACAGGAGTCAAGGCTTGCATGGTGTCAGTTAATGTAGTAAGGTTGGTTTTGAGAGCCTCTATACGATGCAAGTGGTTCGCACCTTCACTATTTCCTGCGTTATCGCCCTTCGTCATGTATATCGACATCAGGTGGAGGGAAATAGAGGGTATCGTGGTTTTTTCACTCTCTGGCTCGGACACTTGAGTTTTATTTTCCTGAGGAAAGACGAGTAGATTGCAATCATCCTCCGACTTAAAATAGTTGCTACCCCCAGTTTGTTAGTAGCTTGGGCCCACGGAGACATCGGTATCAGTTCCATACAAACCCTCTTCTGGCTGGAATGAGGGATTGTTTTGGAATGTCGAGTTTTGACTCCCCCAGACAGTGTTGGGGCCGAACGATAGTCCCTTGTGATAAGGGTTTGGTCTTGGCTCGGGTGTGTTGGAATACACCTGTACTGGGAACTGCTAGCTTGTTGCCCCAGGTAGGCCCTTTGATTTGCTAGCCATGACGGGGAGCTTCTTGAGAGACGGCGAACCTCGTGTTGCATTGCATGAAGCAACCAAAAGTTATATCTTCTTCTTCGATTCGCAATCTCTCGCCAAGTCTCTGATGGACAGGAGCTGCCGGTCACAGTCGTGGAAAACAGACTGCCTTTTTGGTAGCGATGCGGTTGTTTGGTGGCAGAGCAGTTGATGGTGATGTTAGCACAAGTACGCCCTGAGACGGGCAAATTATGCATAACAGTCTGCTCTCATCTTACGCTTGTGAGAAATCATGTTGCGCAAGTCAGAGGCTCATATCTATACTTAGTTCATACGCGTAGGTACACTGCACACGTGATGAAGATATGAGGAGTGCTTCCCCTACTCAGTTTGCATGTGAGACACGCTTAGGTTCTGACCAGGGAGTTGCTCGTGAGGCAGACCCACTTTATGCTTGCAGCAGTGCTGCTCGCATGAGTCTATCCCCATAGTATGTACCCT
The DNA here is from genome assembly GCA_029216955.1 of Iris pallida. Classification (NCBI taxonomy): domain Eukaryota; kingdom Viridiplantae; phylum Streptophyta; class Magnoliopsida; order Asparagales; family Iridaceae; genus Iris; species Iris pallida. The sequence continues at coordinate 82,465 of JANAVB010017564.1, read as the reverse complement.
CTGGCTTGGTTTATGTGCATGAGTGCCCAAGTGATAGAGAGATTTTGTTAGTCGAGGCATCGAAGCACCCGAACCAGTTCTGTACAGTTGGATGTCAGCTACGCGTATTACTATCAATACATACTTTTGGTCAGCTATTGGCATAGCACGTTGGTCGCACGAGGCACGTGTTGCCTTAGATTTTTTTGTACTACCCCTAGAAGATGTGTAGTACTCGGAGTCCAACATGGCCTAACCCAAAGGGTTGGCAATTCGGTCGAAGACAGAAGTTCCTTCTTGCGTAGCAGCCTTCATATGCGGGCGGGGGGTTGTGCCCTTCTTCTTCGGCTGCATCTTCGTGTTGCGTACAGCCTGAGAGCAGTAGCCTTCCCTGCGCTTTCCAGCAACTGTCGTCGGTTGAGGAAGTGTAGCAGTAGTCGACGAAGGCTTGTCATAAACACCTGAGTCCAGAGGAGCCTGGAGCGCATCCCCTTCAGTCTTATCCTTCGACACAGCAGCCTTGGGCACCCCGGTGCGTTGAGTCTTCTTCTTCGACTTTACAGCCATTTTAAAGGACTCGAGTTGCCTTCAGAAATGAGATCTTAAAAGCTTGTTGGCGAAGCATGCGACCAGCATCTACTGGGAAGACCCCAGCAAGTTTTGTCAGATTGCGTCACTACCTTCTCGTGAGAGAAGAAGGAAGTCCCAGCAGAGTCGTCATTTTGTTTGCCATGAACAAAAAGTTGAAGACCTTTTGTATTTCAAACTTTTAAAAGAGTACAAAAGAGATCCTAAACAGGAAATCTAAGTACAGTTGATTATAGGAAAGTATGACGATAGAGATCGAGCACTACATCGGCTCCTTTACTCGTTGACGATCTGACGATGAAATAAACTTGCTCTGACTTTCTGAATGCCTGTGAGTGGTGATCTGGGTTGCCAATCAAGAAGAAGTCGAAGGATATCATGAATGAAGGAAGACTTCTTCTATTTATAGGCGAGCACATATACGATGTGCACAGGGGTTTTTGCACACAAGAGCGCTGTACGTACGAGATTTAAAGAGAATCTGTTGTAACCGCACTGTGGGGGCTGATGTTGAGCTAACACGTAGCAGTTGTTAGGATTCCCTTGTTGTTGAGGTCTTGGGCGGTTGGCACCACTCATCAACAATGACACATGGCACGCACATATGCTCGAAGATCTCGTTCAGTTTAAACAAACTGGATTTTAATTTTATCGAAGGAGCGATGGTTTGAACAAACTAGATTTAGTTGTATCTAAAGAGATATGACTGTTTGAACAAACTAGATCTGATTGTATCTGGCGAGATATGGTTATATACTGGCCACGTGGCATGGTGTCACATTTGTGAATGAGCTGTACGCTATATGAGTTACACTTTTTTGGGGACGTCGAGGAGACCGCGCTTTTGAGGCGACGAAGAGACTACTTCTGAGGTAATGAGTGACTGTGCTTTTTGAGGCGACAAGTGACTGCACTTTTGAGGCGCTCTAAAGGAGTTGTAAAGAAACTGTGAAGGAGCTGCGCTTCTAGGAGACTCTGAAGGAGCTGTACTTATGGGGAGCTCTGAAGAAGCTGTACTTCTGGGAAGCTCTGTCACTGCGCTTTTGGGGCACCTAGTGACTGCTTCTGAGCAGCTGAGTCAATGCTTCCTTATTGATGCCATTTTGGGGGGCTCGAGAAGTGGTGACTAAAGGCTTAGTCAAACGACTTCATTAAAAGAGGTTCATTGTGATGAATTCTAGGTTTCCTATTAACTCGAGGCCTTTGACCAACTGCCAAGTGGCGTGCGGGTTGGACCACACACGGCCTATATTAATGTGAGCTTTTGAGGAAGTTCATTGTTCATTGCCTCTTGACATTCCTCTGTCATGATAGATCCTGACTAAGCTTCGGACGGCCATAGGCCTTGCATAAGTCGACTGTTGGTTGTAGATCTCTTCGTTCAAAGAAGTCGGAGCCTCGGTGGATAACAACTTCAAGGATTCGAGATGTACTTAAGCATTTGGCAAGATGGGTTCGAACATGAGCGACATCTTGGAGGTCTTCGAGGCCTAAGATACCGGATTTGGATTTATTGCCAATCCGAAGATCCACAGGTTGTGCTGTGAGGCTCGCGTAGGAGCTGCATCCTCGTTCTGCTCGATAAATGTAACTACCACTTTTCTAAAATGAGGGTAATTTTGAACTTTTGTAAAATTAGTTATGTTAGTTTAAATAATGGATTTAAATCATGTTAGTGATAAATTGGTAAATTTTTTATTATTTTAATATTATTTAATTTGATACATTGTGTTAGTATCAATAGTTAGTGAAACCTTAGAACTACATTGACTAGAGGCTAACCATAACCATAGAACCTAGATAGTAGACTTAGACTTGATTAGTTGGATTCTAATTATGTTAGAATAGCATGAATAGGCTAGAATTGACTTAGAATAAAAACCACTTTGGGTCTTTTCTCAAGGACCTCTAAATGACAATAGGAAGACTTGTAGCTAATACAACTTGACCAAAACCTAGCCCACACCATCATGGTCGGCCACAACAGCCCCACCCCCCTACATAACTCATCATTAGCCCCTCTTCTTCCCTTCATTAAGAAACCTAACCCTAATTTGGTGTTCTTCCTCAAATTGCCTCCAACATCCAAATTGAGTCCAAATTCCTCCAAACAAGTTGCAATCTCTTTCTCTTGAAGAGAAGGAGTCTCTATTTGCTAGGAGAGAGCCTATTAGGATAATTTGGCCATTAGAAGGGAAGGAGATCTAGATCTAGAGGTTGTTCCTTGAGAATCCATCTCTCAAGTGGTAAGAGCTTCTAAACACCTTCAAATTTCCTATTTCTTTCCATAGATGCATTCATTTAGGGTCTCCATGACATTAGAAGAGTTTGGGTTGATTTCGGATTCATTTGAGGTGCGTATCGCAAGTGTCGGATATGCACGTCAAGTGTTTGGTAAAATGTCTCTTAGGACTTTTATAGTTCTATTTTCAATTGTAATTATTCAATATTGTTGCTAATATATTGTATAAGAGCTGTGGACTGTTGTTTTGTGATTTTTGTTGATTTTGGAGAAGTTATTGGCCAAGGGGGAGGCTCGAGTCAAGGATCTGTCCACTGTTTTGGGACTATAGTTGTGCAGTCTGTATTTATTGGGTTGTACCATGTTTTTTCACATCTAATCACCCTAGATAGCATGCCTAACCTGCATACATTTCCCTATGCTCAGATCCTTCACTTTTAGTCGAGCAGTGATCAACAAATGCCCTGCACACACCTGGGATCACTGCACTTTTGGCACACTACTTGCCCTGCATCTTAGCCATTCATTTACATACTTATTTGCATCCATTGTACTCTATTTATCTGTATACACTCACATCTGTAATCCCTTATTGCATTGCACTGTCGAGCAAATTCTTGTTGTTCACTGCATACTGCTCATACTGTACGGTACCTTCATTATTCTTGCAATGCATCTATCCTGCTCCTAGTTAAGCTACAACCATGGGATTCACTACATCTTCCTTTATTTCATAGCAGTAAACTTTACTTGCATCCACATGCCTGTACTGAGACAAACCCTTTTGATAATTACTACATAACCTTCACTGCTACTAGACCAAGTCCTGCATTCACTTGCCCTGCATTACATTAGGTACATTAACATGCCTGCAACATCAAGATATCCTGTAATATTTGATGTCATGTACTGTGCATGTTCTGTATCATTATACATTATACTGATTACAAATTATACATGTCTGCACTCTGATAAATCCATTTAGCCACTACTACTTGCCAGCATCCCCAATTTGACCACTGCCATTCCTTTACTGCATCGGTATCAAACATCTATCTGTCCTGTATATAGCATTAGCCCCTGCATAATCTTGTACTGTACATTAGGTTCCTACAGTAATTTGAGCATGTCCTGCTACTTGAGGCTACTGCAAGCATCTACCCCTTGCTGCATTCACTAAACACCACCACTGCATCCATAATCCACTGAAGACTTTCACTTCATTGCATTCATTGCAAACTTGGTATCAGAACACATATGTCCTGCATTGGATGTATGCCTTCAAGTATCAGAATCATCAAGTCCTGCAACATTTGATCATGCCTTACTATTTAGACAAATGTCATGCGGCTCTGATACAACATGTATCAGAGGCACACACTCACTTGTCCTGCCCCATCTGTAAACCTTCACTGCATACACTCACATGCCTGCATACATAAATTATCCTGCATTTGTACTCCAAAGTACTTTCCTGCATCCCTTTCATTCCCTAAATTGGCCTGAACATAGGATTCCTACATTTGGTATCTTCATTGCCTACTTAGCCCCTGTATCTTGGAGTATCAGATATATGTAATGTCCTACACTCTTGTACCTATCACCTGGGTTAAACCACTCAAGTGATGTTCAATTTTGTCCTACCCACTACCTTACTGGTAATACAGACCTTACCTACCTCCCTTTGAACGTACAGATACTGAACTAACAGTACAGCCACTTTGATATCTTGTATCAGACCATACTAAAGCTTTAACATCCAGTTCCCTTGCATTGCTCTATCCTGAGCACTTCACTGTTCTGTCCCATTTTGATATCCACTTAAGTTCCTGTTCAGACCTAGATCTAATGGATTACCTGGCCATCTTAATGTTAAGTTGTATGTCCATCATTTTCTGACCATATTGCCATGAGCATCCCCTTATCGTAATGTTCTGCATCCTTTGGTACTGTATACATCTTATATATTTAGTCCCTCCTCCATATTTAGCCTATATTGCCTTGTGATCAGCCCTTTTCACTAAGGATTTGGATACATACCTTTGTTCAGTCCCTTTAGATTAGGATCAGGCCTATAATCCTTGTCCCCAGATTATGTTCAGATATCCTGGTCCCTATTACTATTTTGTCCAGTCACTGAATGAGATATCTTGATGGCAAGCCTATGCCCCTTTGGTATCAGACCAGATATCTGGTTAGGGTGTCCTGTACTTAATTGCTAATACCCCATTTGAGTTCAGACCTATTTTAGCCTTGGTTTAGTGATCTAGGTTCAGACCCTACTATTGATGGTTAGATATGGAACACCTAGAAGCATAATCCCTATCCTTGTTCAGCCCAGTTGGAAGGAAGTAGTTGGTGGCTCGAGTCCCCCTCATGTTACCCTTCTTGTATATCTGAGAGAGGATTTTGAGTGATAGACTCGAGTTGAGATTACCTTAGATAATTGAATTTAACCCTTGATGGCCTAGTAAGGTTCATTCCCTTAGTCCCTAACTCGACCTGTCCACATTCTTGTTCACCCTTAGTTCAGTCCTTAAGCTCAATCACACATTCATGTGATGTTCTGCCTTTTCTCCATTCCCTACTTTAGACATTCAATTTCTATTTACCTTGGTATAGTTGGTATTCATATGTCTTGGCCTGTCCATTTCACTTTGCACCAGATCCTTAATGTCTGCTGTGCAGCCATTTGGTTAATGCCCTGCCATTCAATAATTGTTCAGACCCTAAACCCTGTCTGGCTTGGACATCAATGATTGTTCAGACCTCATTACTTTAGGGCATCAATTTCACCTTTTCTTTATTTAGTTCCTTGTATCTTAATTGTTCTGTCATTCACATTAGAGTAGTTGTCCCTCTTCATCATCATGTTCTGTCCAAACATTGGTATTGCAACATCAGTTCATATACACAAGAATTAGCCATATTAGTTCACTGTTTGGTACCAGTTTATATTTTAGTCCATATTCCCTTGATTATGAATCAGATCACATAACCTTCCTTTTATCAGTTTTGATGCCCAGCCCATTGAGTATAACCAATGAGTTAAGTTGTGTTGACCAATTCCTCGTAACTTGAGTGTGTGTGTGGGGGGGTAAGATTGTAGGATATAACCCATAATATCCTGTAGTAATGTAAACTGCATGTATATATGTAGGAGCATATTATAAATGTGAGGGAATGATAGTTGCTAGTGAGTTGAGTGGCACCATATGTTATATGTATGAGAGATAGGAGTGGCTTGATTTATATAGTGGTTGTAGATGAGCTTATATAGGATAGTATTCATTTTGATGCCAAGTTGCCAAGAACCTAGCCTAGCAAATAGAAGTTGACCAGGATTGACCAATGTTGACTTTTGACTTAGTTGACTAGATATTGACCAATCACTTAAATGTTGACCATGGTTGACTTTTGACCTAGAAAGACCTAGTAGCATGTAGACTTATTATTTTGATCAATTATTCAATCTAGAATACTCTGTAACCTGTAATTCTCATAATAGGTCCTTACGACTCAGATCGGACACCGATACACATCAGTTGCTCAGGATATCAGGCGAGTACATTCTCTGTTAGTTTTCATTCATGATAGTATCTATATTGCCTGCTTTAGACTACTTTGCTTGATGCTGACACATTGTTAATACGGATTGGTACTATACGGATCTTTTCATGAGATATTATCCCCTCATCAAGTGCATCAGGTATTTCGTGTTCATGTACTTTACCATGTGCATCATGTAATCCTTGTACTCGTATCTCTTCATGTACACACATGTGCTCTCATGTACTCTTATGTGCTCACTTGTGCTCCATGTAAACTAACAATCATGTACATAACGTAACCTAACAAGATCCTTGTATATTGATTGGGGTAGGGGGGTGAGTAGAAGTGATTATGTGATTAATTTCCCAAGTAGTGTAAAACTGTGCATGTTTATTATACCATCACGTATAATGGAGTTACCATAGAATAACTATTTGTAAACCTAAGCCAATCACATATTCATCTTGTGCTCTAAAATACTTATATTTATTATAGTTCATAGTTTCTTACTATATTTTATGATTCAGCTTACTTATCCATATCTTCTGTATTCATGTATTTCTTTACAACACGTCATGTAATTTATTCTATTGTTAGCTCTATATTTTCTACCATGTTTCGGAACTACTTTCAGAGATATGTGCTCTTTCCGTCCTGACAGGATAACGTGAAAAAATTTACAGATAACTTGGAGGATCTCAGCTAGCCTAGAGGAGACACCAGTAGAGCTTGGAGTAGATTGTTAGGTTTTTGTCTAGTGGTAGTTTTCAGTTATTTATGAGATGTATTTATTTCATACTCTGTGGTGTGGTGGTGATAACACTAAACTTCTTCAAATTTGTTTTTCATTAAACATTGTGATCCTTCTATCTATTCCATTTCGTGCTGATTATCTCTCCTAGATATTTTGTGATTGAGTTGTATCCTTCTGGGATTGTCCTCGTTTGGAGAGTATATTATATTGTGTTTAGTTATGGTTGAGACTTAGGACAGCGTTCTACCACCGACACTACGGCGTAGGCTGGACGTACCCACGATCTCGTGCCCCTTCACCGGGTGCGGGTCGTGATAATAACTGCTTCATTAGCCATGTTGGAGCGGGGGTGATGCGCACTTGACTAGAAAGTGGTTTGCTCTGTCAAGGAGGGGAGCTGTGCTTCTATGAACTGCGTAGAATGAGTAGACAGCTTTTTATGTAATCATGAAGAATCTGTAATAGACCTTTGTAATTATGATTTTAATAAAGTTTTTTTTCTTTTATGCGCTACCTTCTCTTGTGATCTGATTTCGGATGTGCGCAGCAACCTGGTATCTCCTGGTTTATGTAAAGTGTGTGAAGCGACTTGATGTCTCTTGCGCTTTTGTTGATATTGAGTTTTTTCATGCTTCTACACTATTAAGCATGGAAACTGTTAGAGAATGTACTCGTCCGTGGTCCTGAGCTGATGGCGTGGGTCTGATACCAAATTCGAGTCCAACTAACCTATTTTATGGGTTCACAATGTTAATAAGTGAATTAAAATCAAAATCAACTATCTACTTGATTATTAGGTTTTTGGGTCAAATCCTGAACCAATTGGGTTTATACTAAGTAAGTTGGATTTTTGGGTTCACTAATCCTACTTGTATAGTTACTATCAATTACCTATACATGGAGGTATCCCATATCGGTATCTATTGTTACAACCCTTCACCTTCACTGAACTTTTGATATACTACTTTTAATAATATAGCACTAATATGCCCCTAATACTTATCCAATTAAGTAGGTACCTTGCTCAACACTCCTACATTATCTCTAATCTAACATGAAGGTAATCTATACCTTCACTACAAGACTGTATCTCACTACTTGTGCAACCTGGGTGTCTTGTATATAAGATATAACCAACTGACCAACTCCGTAGACTCCTACATACTGTAGTTTGTTATCCCCATAGACACCTACAGATACTCACATGTATCTACATGGGCACACACCCATAATACAATACTACGCATTCACATGAATGCAGGAGATAATATATATATATATAATATATATATATATTATAATATATATATATATATATATAATATATATATATAATAGTCCATTAAACTGCATCACAATTTCTGCAGTAGCTTCGTTTCCTACCATAGGTATACACACACTTTTGCACTAATTTTTCCTACGTCCTAGTTGTTATTGACACACACACCCCCAGGTTAATACCTTCCACAGACTGCTACCACCTTCTCCTAATAAAACCTAACTTTCCTGAACGCACACACATGTTAATTCCTATATGTAGCATGCATTCTGCTAGAAACTGCACTGCTACTACTAAATTGATCCTACCTGCTACTTTTACTCCTGCATTCCCTAATACATTCCCTAAACTCTGATACACCCACACATGTCCTATGCAAACATGTAGATATAAGCCCTTAACACTTATGCACCTTCTAATTCCTCTCCTATGATACCCAAGCCCCCTCTTTCTAATACCTATGTAGTCATCGTTTATCTAAAACTTCTACCTAGACACCCTTTTAACTAAATTGACACTCACACACACACACACTATTATAGATATACATATATACAAATATACTGATGTCTACACTTTGCTACTAGCATGTTCCCTACAAAAACTCTGCTCTGTAGCTGCGTCGTGGTTGGACAGTTTGTAATGCTCTTTGGCTAACACTAACCCATACCAACTAATATATAATATCTTATAGATATTCTCTAACATTTCCACTACATGCATACTATTCCTGATGTCGTCTACCCATATATTCCCTTGTTATTGGTTTATCCATAGAGTCACCTACATGTCTCCCTCTAATGATATGCTCTGTAACACACACGTTTTTGCAAAACTGATACACATAGCCCTTTGTGCACTAATATGCACATGACCCTATGTTTCCAAGACTGCTACCCTCTATCCATACTTTCCCTTGTACAGTTTGTACCTGCTGCTACTAGCTATCATAATGCTATATTATTCCTATATATACCTGTAACAGACCCTACGATACTCACCCAACATTTGCTACATTATGGGGTCCTCAAATCTGTACACACATGCTCGTCTACTGTACAACCCCAACTCTAATGCCTGCTCCTAGAATCTAGTTTTTGTGCATATGTACAGATTACCCCCTATCTGCCCTTTCCAACCCGATACACACCTGCTTCTCTTAATTATAATATTGATACACACATCTATAAGTACAAATCCATATATGAATCTATATCCCTATTGACATAATCTAGAGCCATAGTATTAACCATATAACCCTCGAACTTCCTCGACATTACCTCGAACACATGAGGTGCTATGATTTTGTTTTAGTCTATAACATATAGAAGAAGAGGCAGAGGATTACCTATTGAAATCTGTTTTACAAGAGAGGTTTATGTTCTTTCCAACTCCTAGCCGAGTTCTTCTATATATGCTCCAAGTTGGTAGAAGTATTGAGGAAGGGATGGAAAATAAACTTAGGGTTTATAGGTAGATGGATGAGAAGAGTTGGCTGCTAGCACCTCCATCCTATATATAACCTTCGATCCACAGCAAAAGATAAAGAAGAGTTCTATTTAAATTTGATAGTTAAAGATTTGAATGGTTCTAATTGCAAATACTGCCATTGCAAAGAAAATTTTGCATAAACCACCCTTCCACCAAATAACTAGTAAAATAATTACAAATTAATTAATTTAGAAAATTTAAATATATATATAATATTTGGATTCAAGGGTTTACAAGTTTGAATGGGACATGATATATCAAAATGAAGGTGGACTCGTCTAGGACACGAATATGGAACTAGTTTTGAGAAATTGTTAATTGTTGTGCTTCAAAAATCAAAAGCTACGGTAAAGTACATCTAGAGTCAATATTAATTATAAAATGTAGTTTAATATTAAATAACCAAATTAAATAATTAAAATAATACCCAAAAATTAGGGTACTTACAGAAACTTCGGCAAGGTACACTTGTATGTATCTTCCAATTGAGCATACAAAGGTCCTGCTTCGACAATCCCAGTCATATTGTCATGAACTCCTATGAACATATGTTACTACCGGTCAGCTATCATACTAAGGTAAATTACACAATTAATTATTTCATAGTCACCTATGGTCAAAACTAGGTCACATGGCAACTAGTCTAGTTTAGGCTCAAGTTGGTATCTACTAGGTTGGTACTACATTACACCATTAATCTACCCTAAATATGTTCTTAAAATATATTATAATAATTCTAGAATAGATAGTTAAAATATCCAATATTAAGATTTAAACATTTTTATGGGCTGTAACTATGGTAACTATTCACTATGGTCGACTAGTTGCATAACATGCTCTCTATTCGGCAGTTTGTAACAAATCGGCACAAATAAATATAAATTTATATTCTGGAATAAATAAGAAAAATATGAATTTCAGAGTTCTCAAACCTAAGAGTCATGATTTATATCATGGAAAATTTATAGGTCGAGGTGATGGTACCACATGGCAAAGTTACAAGTTGAATTCTTAAATTTTTCGGTGTTCAAGGGGTTGTCCTATAAAGATGGATGTACAAACTTACATAAAACTTAATGAAATCAAAATATAGCATAATGGGATGATAGAGGGAAGTTTTAGGATCATTATCAATAAATTCTTTATTTTCGTGGTGCGTCATAAGGCGGTGCAAACAACGACGCACGAAAACTAGTTCAGCTTGGAGCAACTGTCGTAAAATGATTTCCTCGAACAAGCCGTTGTGTTCCTCGTGGTGTGGCAATTAGAAATGATATAGGAAACATATGGTACATGTTAGAGTTGGTTTGATTGAGGTTTGATCGATAAAAAGTATAGAAATAAGGGTGTGAAGTTGACAAACATTCACAGTAGCAGTCCATTGAGATTGGTCGACTTGTGGGGCTGTTTCGAGGTGGAAATAGGAGCAGTGGTGGCTTGGAAAGTTACTAGAGTCAAAGGGAGATGTCTTGGTGACATCATGGAGGTGTTTTGAAGGTCGCGGATGCTCGAGAAGGGGTCCAAGCAGCAGCAACAGGGTTGGGTAGAAATCAAAGGGACTGTTAGGGTTTCAGTTTTGGAGTTTATGGAGGAGGTTGTCACCCTAATTTGTTAGGTATATTTAAGTTTCGGTTGGGGAGAGGGTTAGGGTTTATGTGGGCTTTGGTTGTGGGTGGTTTGGTGGGTTTATGGACTCTATATCAAAAGATATGATTGACCCAATCTTTGGAAGATTTAATGGATCCAAATTAGGAAGGTGGTTTTATGGTTGATGTAATCTTTGATTTAAATCTATTCTGCCTGAATAAAAAGTGAATGAAAACAATCTAAATTAATCCTATTAGGCTTAGGTACCTAGAATAGGATCTACCCCACTCCTAGTTGGACTAGTTTCGAGTTGGTGTACTTAATTGGGTTTCGAAAAGTCTGAAATGTGACTTGTGTGCCATTTGTGTATAAGTAGCACAAGGGAATTCAATTGAGTGGACACAAGTGGCATTTAAGTAGTAGGCTCAAAATAGGTCAAAACCACATATTGGATCGAGAAGTTTGGGTCAAGATTAAGTCTTCAAATACAATTGAAACGGACAATGGTAATACGGTGATGTGAGAATTGGGCTTTTTGACCCGAAAGTTGTACAAAAAAATAAAGTACAAGAAGATATGTTTGAGTGGGACATGATATGACTATATGAAGATGGACTCGTCTAGGTTATAATATGAAATTGGTTTCAAAGAATTGGCAATTGTTGTGCTTCTAAAATCAAAACTACGATAAAGGGTATTTATAGTCAAAATTGAAACTAGAATATATACAATAATAACTAATTATATAAAATAAACTAAAATAAATCCCCAAAATCTATAGAGCTTGCACCGTTAGACGATACTTCGCGTCCGAGTCATACTCGGGTGTCGACGGTCGTTAGTATTGTTGAGTATCGATAGTTATAGATTGGTATAACGATACGGTTGATGTATCTTTATTTGGTATGTCGGGTCTTAGGACATCTTTACACAACACTTACATCATGACAGATTCTACACCTGTTGTTTTCATAGTGATCAGAATCTGTGATTGGTTTTAGGGATTATGACTTGATGTACTATATTATTGTTTACTATGACTCGATGTTCCTAGTTAGAGGATCTAAACAAGCGTATCGTGGATACGATACATGAGGTCACGTGGGAGGGGAAAATATTCATTGTGTGCTTGGGCTACTTTCCCTTATAGTTATTCGTTGTCTCATTCCCAAAGCTACGAGATTTTATAGTTGCCACGGCCTCCCTGACAGGAACTGTGGTGTCATTCATAGTTGCTGGAGTTCCTATCAGATCTCTGGGGTACACCGTGACATCCCGCACGTACGAGTGTTGTTCTCAAATTGCATTCACATAGACGGTTATTCTAGAGTTACCCACCTTGAGTAAGCGTATTTACACATATATTATGGAACTTTTATACACTTGACATATATATTATGTACCTTGTTACGTCCCTCTAATGATCTGGTTTTCTTCTAGGCAAAGGTGAGGAGGACTACCCGGAGGAGTACGGTCCCGGGGTTTACTCGGGTGCAGGACCAATGCCAGAGGATGAGATTCTTCCGGAGGAGTACCCCTGACTAGTGGTAGAGACCTCTCTTGGATCCGATATCATTATCTAGTTAGTTGGTTATCAGATTTATTTATCTTACTGCATTCATATCTTTGTCGTATTTGTACTAGCGGGTTTGTCCCCACGAGACATTTTGTATTATGTTATATTTCCAGACTTAATTCTTTTTAAGCACACTAGAAGACTTATTTTCTCTAGGTACTTCATTATTCACATCTATGGATAAGATTAGCTTAGTATTTGTGGCTATATTTTATAGACTATTATCGTATCATACAGCTTAGGTGCACCCCAAATGGGTCCATTAAATTGGTACACTCATCGGAGTGGTACTAGCTGGCCATTGCCATGTGGCTCGATTCCATACTTTTAGAACTGGGATGTGACTTTCAGATATATTGGTCTTCAAACATAGGTGTTTGGAACAGTTTTATGTGATCCATAAATCAAGTTTTTCTCGATTTTCGGAACTCGATTTACGATCGAAATAAACAAAAATAAATTATTCTATTTGAAGAAAGCGAAGAGGGTTATGTTGTGAACATACTAGCAAAGATAGATCGAAAATTGTTCGAGCGACGGAGGAGAAATCACACCGAGGAGGCAGGGGTCTGCAGTCGTTGTTGTGTGCACAGGACAACACTGTGCGCGTGCGATGGCGGCCTACGATGTGGTGCGACGGTCCGACGGTTGCAAACCATCGGGGAAGTTCTTCAGAGGCTGGCGAGGGTGGTGAAGTGGTATGGAGGGTTCATGAGCTACTCTCGAGTTCGGTTTGACGAGTTATGAAAGATTTCAAAATCTAAATTAGGAATTTGATTTTGGTTTAATGTGGGATTAATGGAGATATGAATGAAAGATTTAATATGAAGATTTGAAAATTTGAAAATATTTGAGAAGGATTCAAAAATTGCTAGAGAAAAAAAAAGTCGATGTAAGCACCCTAATTTTTTTTTAGATGATTTTTATTTATTAAATTAGATTTTAATTTTTAATTATTACTATAGATACTTTTTTATAGCTTTGATTTTTGGAGCACAAGAAATGACAATCTTTCGAAACATCCTTTATGAGTTTTGAAGCAGACAAGTCTACTTTAATTTGATATATCATGTCCCATCCAAACTTGTTCCCTAACATTCTTTTGACTTCACACAACTTTGGGTCAATTTAGGTCATTTGACTATTTATCGTAATTCTAGACCTAAATTCCAACTTGAGTTCGGGACTCGACATCGATCGAAACCATTTGACTCAATATATGATTTTAATCCATTTTGAGCCTACGACACATATGCCAAGGGTGTGCCACTCAATCGAGTTCCCATGTGCTATTTATTTGCAAATGGCACAAGAGATTAATTGGTTGACTTTTTTGGTTTGATTTGACTAGAAAATATATTTGGACCCTAACCTAGCCAACCCACACTAGAAGACTTATTTTCTCTAGGTACTTCATTATTCACATCTATGGATGAGATTAGCTTAGTATTTGTGGCTATATTTTATAGACTATTATCGTATCATACAGCTTAGGTGCACCCCAAATGGGTCCATTAAATTGGTACACTCATCGGAGTGGTACTAGCTGGCCATTGCCATGTGGCTCGATTCCATACTTTTAGAACTGGGATATGACTTTCAGATATATTGGTCTTCAAACATAGGTGTTTGGAACAGTTTTATGTGATCCATAAATCAAGTTTTTCTCGATTTTCGGAACTCGATTTACGATCGAAATAAACAAAAATAAATTATTCTATTTGAAGAAAGCGAAGAGGGTTATGTTGTGAACATACTAGCAAAGATAGATCGAAAATTGTTCGAGCGACGGAGGAGAAATCACACCGAGGAGGCAGGGGTCTGCAGTCGTTGTTGTGTGCACAGGACAACACTGTGCGCGTGCGATGGCGGCCTACGATGTGGTGCGACGGTCCGACGGTTGCAAACCATCGGGGAAGTTCTCCAGAGGCTGGCGAGGGTGGTGAAGTGGTATGGAGGGTTCATGAGCTACTCTCGAGTTCGGTTTGACGAGTTATGAAAGATTTCAAAATCCAAATTAGGAATTTGATTTTGGTTTAATGTGGTATTAATGGAGATATGAATGAAAGATTTAATATGAAGATTTGAAAATTTGAAAATATTTGAGAAGGATTCAAAAATTGCTAGAGAAAAAAAAAAGTCGATGTAAGCACCCTAATTTTTTTTAGATGATTTTTATTTATTAAATTAGATTTTAATTTTTAATTATTACTATAGATACTTTTTTATAGCTTTGATTTTTGGAGCACAAGAAATGACAATCTTTCGAAACATCTTTTATGAGTTTTGAAGCAGACAAGTCTACTTTAATTTGATATATCATGTCCCATCCAAACTTGTTCCCTAACATTCTTTTGACTTCACACAACTTTGGGTCAATTTAGGTCATTTGACTATTTATCGTAATTCTAGACCTAAATTCCAACTTGAGTTCGGGACTCGACATCGATCGAAACCATTTGACTCAATATATGATTTTAATCCATTTTGAGCCTACGACACATATGCCAAGGGTGTGCCACTCAATCGAGTTCCCATGTGCTATTTATTTGCGAATGGCACAAGAGATTAATTGGTTGACTTTTTTGGTTTGATTTGACTAGAAAATATATTTGGACCCTAACCTAGCCAACCCCACTTGATAGAGCCATGTTAGGTTGCCATGACTTAGTAGAATTATTATAAAATTATTTTGGGATATTATACATCCAAATAGGTTTAAATATAATTTTTATATATATGACTATATTTTTTTTACTATATTTATAATAGCCTAATACTATATATATATATATATATATATATATATATATATAATATATATATATGGTCTTAGTCATGGTTAAGTTTAGAGATGCATAATGACTAGAAATTATGGCACGAAGAGTGTAGTCGTGTGCTTGGACTAGTGTATTAGCCATGCTAGACAAGGCCGAGCCATAGCAGTTGTAATGCCCCGCTCCGCACGGCGCATTACGCTGAGGCGTTGACTCAAAGAGTCGCGTTGACCGAATCAAATGTATCGATGTGAATCAATACAAGAGTTATGTTGTCCCGAGCAATGCATAGAACTAAGTCGATGCGAAGAGTTACGTTGTTCCGAGCAATCTATCAAACTAAGTCGATACGAAGAGTTATATTGTCCCAAAGAAACACATCGATTTGAATCGATGAGAAGCACCGCGTAGCCCCGAAGGATGAGTACGTTGAATCGGCTCGAAGATTCTAAGAAATCGAATCGACCAAGGCGCAAGTCCAAATCGATGCAAGTATTAATTTTAGTTGGTTTCCTGTGCAGGCTATACGTTTACGCTAAAATATTAGAGGTCGGCATTCTGCCTTATTCAGTAAGGGGTCCGCGAAACCAAATCGTCGCCTTATGACGGACTGGAACTTGGGCACGGTAAGCCAAATCGGACGTATAATTCAATGAAGCAAGAAGTACTCGAATGGCTAAGTCAGGAGAGTTGGCCGTACAATGAAGTTATGAAATCGAGCCGCACCGGTTCGACAAACAATAAGGCAAATTGACTCAAGGTGGGGGGGATATTGACTCTCTTTCCTACTCCTTCATGCCTAAGTAAAATATATATTATTGTATGCTGAGTTAGCCTATCAATGCCACGAGCGTGGCTCGATAGAGAGATAAACATAGTGCGTGTCGAACACTAGATAGAACAATTGAAATGAATCGTACAGCAAATGTACAAGTCGCTATAGAACATGGAATATCGCAAAGGCGAACGCCTCGGTGCGCAAGCCACAAGAATATGGGATAACTGTATCGACGAGTGCCCCAGTGCATAAGTCATACCATGCCCCCGCGTACGAGTTAGTATGCTAGAATATTGAAAGACTATATCGGTGCGAGTGCCTCAGTGCATGAGCGATAGAACATTGAAAACCTTATCGAGGCGTACCTCAGTTGCACGAGTCGGTAGGATGGAACATAGTGTAACACGTTGAATACTAAGGCATAGAATATGGAAACACGGCTTCGAGGCATGCATTGAATGCACGATGCAAGAAAAGATGGCAAATGTGCACAGCTGCACAATACTTACAAAAGATGGCGTCGTTGCAACGAGGAGAACAGTTGTGGCACAGAAGTGACATAACTGTCGATGCGGCATGGTGCCTTAGAAATGTTTGTGGCCTTCGAGGCATTCATTGAGAACATTGGGGCGTTGTGCCAATTGAATTAGATATAGAAAAACTTGCTTGGTTGTATGAAAGATAAGATGCGTTGCATGGTCAAATGGACTTAAAGACATATTGCCCATGCACGGGTGTTATCTTCCCTCGAACGTTGATCACCAGGGCACTGGGACCGTTCGGCCTAGGAGGGACTGCGGTAAAATCGGTATTGTTGGTGCACTTCATTTATACGGGTGGCGACCTTCTAGTGAATGTGATAAGCCACTTACTCGAGTATTTCGGGGGTCCTCTGATTGTTTGGGTTAGAAACCTCAACAGAGTGATCATCGTCTTACATATTTGATTTGATAAATATAAGTCCATTCTAGCTCAGAAAGCTAGTGACCTTCATATAGTTAAGGGCGATGGGTCGAAAGTGCAAGGTACACTCATATCGTGCACATATAGATTCGCATAGAGAGCACTTATAACATGACAGGGAAAGCTGATAGGCGTATTCACCTTGCGTCGGTGCAAAGGCGAGTGCGTCGATGTTGGTAAGAAGTCACGATAACAACACGGGATTGCTATTAGTTGCATGTTTACTTATACGAATCGAATAACATACTTGTCATGATAACATGCTTTACAGTCTTCGAATATGCCATGAACTCATCCTAAGGAGAACATAGAAAGAGAACTAAATTGTATGTTTGCATGAAACAATATAATACTAAATGTCGGTTTGTTAAGTGAATTTTTTTATCAGTACAGCGAGGACAAAAGTACTAATCCTCCACTAGTTTGCTAGCAGGTTCAGGGATTGGTCTGCTCGCGGCGGAGCTTCGCTTGAATGTATTGAGGCTTGGAATGCCGAAGCATATTGAGGCGTGCAACTGCATTGACGCTCAGACATGCAACATGATTGATGTGGCCGAGATATAGAAGACATGATGTATGGAACGGTGAAATCCTTTGTGGACAAGAGAGAACCTGAGTGTCGTAGCCAATCTGGCGTATATTGTTGGGCTATCGAAAGCCTTTGTAATCTCATTTCGAATATCAATAAAGAGAATTGTTTCGTATACTCTGTTTTTCTTTCGTTGTTAATATCAACTTAAAGATAACCATTTGAGAACTTGTCATCTTGCCTTGCACGAGCGCAACTCCAGGCTCGTGTGGCATCACGCCCCCTGCGAGGACGATGATTCGGGTGATTCCGGGTCGGGGCGTGACAAATTGGTATCAGAGCTCTAGGATCAATTTCCTCTGGACGTTGCTTTGTTTCATTTCCAAAGAGTTGCCCACCACCAATCAAATCACTCTTGACTCTACTCGATGCCGCACTGGATGTTCCATACAATAATTCTAATACAAATCATGTAATTTTGCCGTGCGATGTTTTGGAAATTACATGATATTTGCTGGAAAAGTCGTAAAAGGTTTGTTGCCGCAAGTGCAACAAGTTGCGAGATATAAATTCAAAGATTTATTGCTGCGAGTGCAACACGTCATGAATTATGAATTGAGATGTTTGTTGGTTGCAATAATTGATATGAGAAATGTTGGTTGCATCGATACAATAAAAGTCGTAGAATATTGCAGCAGCAATTGCCATACATTGATTGTAAATAAATGCGTTGAAAAGAAAATAAAAGTTGATATTGAATGTGTTGAACAGATTTGAGCATTGACTTTGAAATGTCAAAAATGAATCGTTGCACAAGGTGCAATGGAAGTCAAAAATAAATTGTTGCACGAGGTGCAATAGATGTCGAAATAAAATTATTGCACGAGGTGCAATGAATGTCGAAAATAACTCGTTGCACGATATGTAACGCATGTCGAAAGTAAAATTGTTGTACGTAGAGCAACGTATATCAAAGTAATCGTTACACGGAGTGTAAAAGAGACTTGAAATGAATTGTTGTACGAGATGCAACGGAAGGAACTAAAATCATAAATCGAGAGAGACGAAATCGGTTCGATTATGCACCGAGCTTGTGTTGGCAAATTAATACATTGGCTGAGTTATGTCAGATTTTGATGTAATTAAAGTTACGGTTGTGATCCAGCACGATTACTGCAAAAATCGTGAGTCGGAAGAGATTGTCGGTTTATACGAAGTATAATACGAAGGAAATGACTTGATTTTCGAGTGGTATATGCCATACTACGTATGCGATGAATGGCTTGATTCTGAGTGGTATACGATATACCACTTGTGCGATGAAATGCATCGACGCGTTGTGAGAATTATAGAAGGTTTGTCCGTAACGGACGGAAGAGTACCGAGACTCGATTGGAAATTTGTATGACGGTATGTTGATGCAAGTGTTCTTCAAAAATTGGTTAGACGATAAGGCGAGACTCGTATCAATGAATGATACGTCGGACAAAAATTATAAGTCGGTCGGACGACCGAGACTAGCGGAACGATTATGCCTTGGAGCAATAATCGGATCGACAGGAAAGGAAAACATGAGCTTACAAATTGAATCGCACGACTGCGATTTCGATAGAAATGTTGGGCGAGGCGAATCGAATCGCACGACTTACGATCTCGATAGAAATATTGGGAGAGATGAATTATAATCGGATCGCACGACTTACGACTTCGGTGAGAAAGTTGGTTGACGCGAGTAATCGTGCCTAAGAGATGGTTACGTTACGGCAAAACTCATTTGAGTACGGCTGAAAATACGCAAAACTTAGAGGGCGAGATCGTATGACTTGAGGGTTCGATGTTGGATAATCGGTAACTCAGTTACGCGATCAAAGTATAACGGGATACGGCGTATCGAAAAATGAGTTGATGCGTATGGAAAACTTTGTTGCGAACTTGGATGTATGCGATGCGAGTTATGTTAACATTGAAACAGATTCGAAGTCGACCCTCTTGCTATTGAAATTGATATGAACTATCAAAATAGATACGCCAAGAAACGTAAGCACGATATAAGAAAACACAACGGGGTAGGCCTATGACATCGAGATTTTTGGAAATAACAATGCAAGAATGAACGAAATGGTTGATCATGAACTTTGTGATTGATCAAGACGAGAATATAAGTCATCGACGATTGTTCGATGCTTACAGCATCTCGTGTGTCGACCGCAAATAAGATAGACTCGAACTCGATACGATAGATATTTCATAAATTGTGTAATCATCGACGGTAGTGCATGACTTTACTCGGAGGATAGTTGCGCATCAGTTGCGCCGATAGAAATGGTTTTGTCCGAAATTGGGCAGTCGCACAGAAATCATCGGAACGTAATTTGACTCTGAAATAAGATATAGCATGGTTCGTAGTAAACTATCCTTTGTTAATGATCCACAATTTTCGAGCGTAGCTTTGGGACAGCTGACCCTAGAAGACTTGACCGCCAAATCAAATTGAATGTTGCAGACCGTAAGATGACCTATGCGATATCGCATATGAAATTTGCATCGATAAAAAATACAATGTGGTGCATGTTGACAATAAGTCTAGACGATCGAGAATTGTTGGAACAACTTTCGATCGAGAATAATATCGTTAGATTTTGAGTGTTCGTCGGATGAATACTTGAATGGTTATGTTGATCGACGATCGAACAAGAAATTTACCAACGAACTTGGTGATTCGGATAGGCGATTGCGAGAATCGTGCTATGTACGAGAGAGAACGATAAGGAAATAACTTACGAGTTATGTCGTTAGATTCGGATTCACCTTGCAATTGAGCTTACGTGAATCAAACTTATATTCGATGTTGCGAGACGGACAAGTATAGAATTTGGTTAGAAATTTCCTACTCGATAGGAATCGAATGTAAGACGCGTCGCAAAGACCTTCGTGTCAAGGCGATCATTGCCTTGAGCATCGTCGACTTGAATTAAACTTTGTGTCGGATAGATTGTGGCCTTTGTACAATGTCAATTTAAAGTTACGTCGGGAGAATTTGGGCACGGTGTCTAGGTAAGTAACCTAGCGAGCGTAGTCCTGAATGTTGATGCAATTTTAAGTCAACAAAGGAAATTGTATCGAGATAAGTTGCATAGCCAGACTTCGAAAATAGTTGGGTAGTGACGTCGAATGCAAGGTGTTACGGAGACTCTTTGTGATCGGATGCGTGACAGCTTGACGCGATGCATAGAATTAATAGTCCCGATGAAACATACGAAATGAGAAATATGATTTTGAATCGCATCACATGCAGTGACTTTATTGAATGAATCACGTATGTATCGAATATACGTATGCTATAAAATTTCGAGAACAGTTGCTAAAGATAAGTCCGATAGGGAGCATGAGATGGCAAGCATAGGATTGAAATTTACCTGTCAGCTTTGTTCCAATTTGCTACCACTGGACTTGGTCGAAATACATATATCTTTAGGACACCTTGAATATAGGTACGGATCCAAATCGAGTTGTATACAAATTCAAATCGAGCTGCAGGAAGGACTTTGAAATGTTAATGAAAAGCTTGCAAGATAGTGTAAAACTGAACAACATCGGTGGGACGAGATTGTAAAACGATCTATAAAACACTTAATCGGAGTGTTGGTTTTGGTTCGAAGACGAACCTTGTTTTGAGTGGTATATTCTGTAATGCCCCGCTCTGCACGGCACATTACGCTGAGGCATTGACTCAAAGAGTCGCGTTTGTAATGCCCAAGTCCCAAAATACGAAGGACTAGGAATGTAGACATTCCAGTCGTATAATAAATATACGTAAGCTATAAAATGCAGTAAATCACAGCTAACTATTCTCATCCACACAAAAAAATCAAGCTTTTATAGAAATAAGTAAGAATTTGTCTGTTTACATCTAGTTGGGCGGAGACAAATCCACTACCAACTGATAAAAAGAAAAGTGATACATGACATACAAAAGAATTGGCTAAAGTAGCAAGAAAGGTCCAAGGCACGTCATCTTCGAAGAAATGGAGAAGACCACGATCCCGGCTAGGATACCTGCAGAAGACGTGAACACACACCTGGAGAATAACCAGGTCCTCAGAGGGACGTAGCAAGATACATGAAGAACAAGCTAATATGAACTATCAAATAATAATATGCAAGACTCTCCTAGACACCAATATGCAAAAGGGAATGCTAACCATCTATTGTGCAATTTAGAGGACAACTTTCATGCGCATGGGGAGGATTTTAGGCTATAAGTATGTAACTGGCATTCAGTCATCTGTATCCGTCCGTAACGTCCAAGACGTCAGAGGGTATCTGCAAATATAAATCGCCATAGTTCCATCGAAGACTGTGGTTTACCTATTTGGATTCCCATACGCACTAGCGACTGTCCTCCTCCAATATTTTCCACACTGACCAAGTCATGTCCATGAACCTCCCAGTTTTGTAACTGCTCAAGTCTCTATACCTTAATCGTAGCAGTTACGATCTATCCGTCACACGACAATAAAGATGGCCAGTCTATAAGTCATGTCCCTAGCAAAATGTCTCATACCGTGTAGTGTGAGTGTCATGGCCAAAGGAGATATAAAAATATCTCCAATAAGAAGGTAGTCCGCTAATACTAAGTCAACATGCATAAAATAAAGTAACGACTAATAGAGTCGCTTGCACCCAAGTATGGCTTGGACGCGCAGTTTATAAACTAACAAATATGAAACAAAATAAATAAATGTAGAAAATAAATAATATGACAGTTAATTATAGCAAGGTATACTTGCCTGAGTCTTGAGCACTGTGGTAGCGAAGATCAGACAGGAAAGTAGGTGGAACAACGGCTGCCGAAGAATTAAGGTCCAAACAAACATCTCCGGATGCTGAAAATAGTCTATTATCTAATTATAATTAATACTGTACCTACTAGATTTATTTAATAAATTTTAAAATTAGGATATGGTATAGATTTTCGTATCAGCTTTTCGAAAAAACTAAACGAATCGCATTTTCGTGCCCGAAATCTCCCGAAATCGCGAAAATATCGAAATACGTTTGTTTTTCGGAAATCTAATACTCAAATAGTTTTATAGAAATCTACAGAATGAATTTTTTCTATTAAAATATATTTTTGGAAACCTTACCTCGATAAGCTTCTTTTAAAAAAAACTGGAGGCGAAACAGAGTTCGGAGCTAGGAGATATCGTCGTTCCAAGTTGTTCTTGCTGCTAAAAAGCGGAATTGAATTCTAATGACGAATTTTAGAGTTTCTATTGGGCTAAAAATAATTTTGAATTATGGCTGATAGAAGAGGGATGTATTGGGTTTATATAGGTATTTATTTCAGATTTATCTCCTAAATTAGATAGGATTTGATTTAAATAAATTGGAGTTTGTTTGTTAGGATAGGATATAGATAGAATGCTTTCCTATTAGACTTAGGATTACGATTAACTTAAAATATAGTTCATATTTATCTAAATTATCTATAATATTATTTAAAATTACTATAGATAATAAATAGAGTTAATATTTATTTAAACAATCTTCATCTAATCTTATTTATACAAGCTGAAATATTTAATACTAAATTGATATTTATTCTATATTATGTAAATAGTGTACAATATATGTAACATGTAAAAAGTAATAAAAGTTACGAAATAAATTCTAAAATTTTGAGAAAAATTGTATAATATAGTTTAGATCCTTAATGTACTAGAAAAATAACTTTATATATTTTTATACTAAATTCACTAATGAGCACTATACTAAATATATGTAAAATAATACAAATTATATAATAAGTCAATAAATAGGTAATTAAAAATCCAAAAAATTCACAAATATTTATTTTTAAAAATCGGGGGGTTTATAATAGTCTTATCTAGATAAGGACTAAGAAGAGTTTTAATTTCCCTTAGATTTTTCACTAGTTAATTCAAATTGATTTAAAAATAACTCAATAAAATATAATCCAATGTAGATAGATTCTACCTCTAATTTAAACTGTATTTAAATAACTTAATAAAATTTTGTTTCAACTTAAATCACCATAATTAATTACATATTAAATCAACCCATATTTAATATACTTTTTCGAAATAATATATTAATGATAATAATTAATTTTGAAAATACAAATATATATACACTCGCATGCAAAAATAATACTTATATAAAACACATTTTTTTCTAAATTTCTAGTTATACTTGTACTAAAAAATAAAATAGTCTTTTTCTAAATAAAAATAAAGTTTGGCAATCCTCGGCGCGACGCATTTACAACTTCAAGCAATATAAAATATTTATCGTCTATTATTTTAAAATATTTTCTACATCTATATAATTAAAATGTTTTATAAAAATATGTACTTCGTACTTATTCGCACTTGACAAAAAATTTACGAAACGCAAACTCGTACGCGACGTACAAATACAAAGTACAAAAATCAATACCATATTTATTTAAAAAATTATAGTAGAAATTTAGGGGTTTTACAGCGTTGACCGAATCAAATGTATCGATGAGAATTGATACAAGAGTTACGTTGTCCCGAACAATGCATCGAACTAAGTCGATGCGAAGAGTTACGTTGTCCCGAGCAATGTATCGAACTAAGTCGATACGAAGAGTTGTATTGTCCCAAAGAAACACATCGAGTTAAATCGATACGAAGCACCGCGTTGCCCCGAAGGATGAGTGTGTTGAATCGGCTCGAAGATTCTAAAAAATTGAATCGACCAAGGCGCAAGTACGAATCGATGCAAGTATTAATTTTAGTTGGTTTCCTATGCAGGCTATACGTTTATGCTGAAATATTAGAGGTCGGCATTCTACCTTATTCAGTAAGGGGTCCGTGAAACCAAATCGTCGTCTTGTGACGGACTGGAACTTGGGAACGATAAGCCAAATCGGACGTATAATTCAATGAAGCACGAAGTGCTCGAATGGCTAAGTCAGGAGAGTTGGCCGTGCAACGAAGTTATGAAATCGAGCCGCACTGGTTCGACAAACAACAAGGCGAATCGACTCAAGGTGGACGGGATATTGACTCTCTTTCCTACTCCTTCATGCCTAAGTAAAATATATATCATTGTATGCTGAGTTAACCTATCAACGCCACAGGCATGGCTCGATAGAGAGATAAACATAGTGCGTATCGAACACTAGATAAAATAATTGAAAAGAATCGTACAGCAAATGTACGAGTCGCTATAGAACATGGAATATCGTAAAGGCGAACGCCTCGGTGCACAAGCCACAAGAATATGGGATAACTGTATCGACGAGTGCTCCAGTGCATAAGTCATACCGTGCCCCCGCGCACGAGTTAGTATGCTAGAATATTGAAAGACTATATCAGTACGAGTGCCTCAGTGCACGAGCGATAGAATATTAAAAAACTTATCGAGGCGTGCCTCAGTTACACGAGTCGGAAGGATGGAACATAAGTGTAATACGTTGAATACTAAGGCATAGAATATGGAAACATGACTTCGAGACGTGCATTGAATGCACGATGCAAGGAAAGACAGTGAATGTGTGCAGCTGCACAATACTTACAAAAGATGACATCGTTGCGACGAGGAGAACAGTTACGTTACAAAAGTGACATAACTGTCGATGCGGCATGGTGCCTTCGAAATGTTCGTGGCCTTCGGGGCGTTCATTGAGAACATTGGGGCGTTGTGCCAATTGAAATAGATATAGACAAACTTGCTTGGTTGTATGAAAGATAAGATGCGTTGCATGGTCATGTAACACCCACTTTTCTAAAATGAGGGTAATTTTGAAATTTTGTAAAAGTTTATTATTTAATAATAGGATTTATGATTTATGGAAATTTTTAATTAATTTAATACTATTTAAAATTAGTGAATGATAATTTTGATGTGTTAGCTAGTGAACCCTAGAACTGTTGAGCCAAGAGACTAACCATGACCATGGGGACCTAACCATGTGATTAGAATGACTATTTACAACTTTTTAGACTAAGGATATTTTGGTCATTTTGTGACTTTTGAATTATTTAGGATTTTAATTAATTAGTAAATTTTAGATTATTTTAATAATATTTAAATTGATGTATTATGATTTTGGTCATTTTTCATATTTTAATATTTTGGAAAAAATTTATATTTTTAATATTGTTTTTATCGGATTTGTTTAGTTGGGTTTAAGTTTCGTCTCGTTCCGACTTGTATTGTGACCCGGGTAGCTTAAACTCTAGATGGGACCCAATATTAAGTTAAGCATGGCCCACAAAACCCAACATTTAAGTTAGTTAATTAGACTAATTTTTATCATGTTAGAATGGTTAAGTTAGAGACTCAAAACTAGATCCTTTTGACCCCAAACTTGAACCTAGTCTAGACTTAACCATATGAGACTAGAGAGGGGCAATTAGGACATTTTCCATTAGTCCTAATGGACTCTTTATGGCAGCCACCTTTAGGGGAGAATGATTTATTTCATTCATTACAATCTTGCCTCTTTTATTTTTCTTTTGTTCTTTCCTAATTTTAGAGAGCCTTCCCTTTGATTTGATCTCCAAATCAAATCAGTTCTTGACCAAATCTTCCCTCAATCATTCCCATTCTCAAGGAAAGGGTGCTACCAAGGGTTGGAAGAGAAGTGCAAGGAGGAGTGTCTACTTTGAGGGATCTTCGTATCGGAGCCGTGTCCTAAAGGATTTCATTGGAATTTTACTCCCAATAGGTAAAACCCGTCCTCTAAATCGATTTTCTTTGCATGTAAATTAGTTTTGAATCCGTAGGATCCATCCACATGCATGTGTCCCCTTTAGATTCAAATTTGAGGCCATTTAGAGCTCTCTTGAGAATTTTAGATATGTGTCTTGTGTCCTACTTGATAGATCCTAAATTAGGACACCCCATGTATATGTATGTATGATAATAGTTTAAATAGATATTTAAATTCAGTTTTAGAATGGTTAAAGAGTGGATTGATCTTAGTTAGGATGGTTAAAATGAGTTTCATTTGGATACCTATGTTGGTATCCAAGATCTTGGCCTACATGTGTTTCTTTTGTCCAAAACAACTCAAATTCGTCATAATATTCATCCACGTTTTAATTAACCAAAGCAACTTAGAAATGTCATAACTTTTAGCTTAGAACTCCGTTTAATCTCCCTTTTTTTTGAAAGAACCGTATCGAAGTTAGTTTTCCAAATATATATTTTAATAAGCCAAAATCATCCTGGAACTTTTTGTAAAATTATTTGAGTGTCAGCTGTCCGAAAGACAAATGCGTTTCGGTGTTTTCGCGATTTCGGGAGCTTCCGGACACGAAAATGCGGTCCGTTTGAAGTTTCGGAAAGCTAACACGAAGGGCTACGACATACTTTAATCCTAGAATTTAGTGAAGGTCCAATTGGTACAGTATTGGTTTTAAGTAGAAAAGTGACTATACGACATAGACATTTTGTGTAACCTATGAGCCTGTGTAGTATGGATATTAAATGAATGTAGAGTATGTAATGCATGATATGTTAGATGAATGAAATGATATATATATGATATATATCCTATTTACATTAATGTATATATATGGTTGAATGCAAGCTTGTAGGAATGCAATCAATGTAATGTATGTAAGCAATGCATAAATGCATGAATGAAAGAATGATATACAATGTATGCATGAAAGTATATAATGAATGCTAGATATGAAAGTAAGGTATACATGTAATGATAGATATGAATGCATAATATATACATAATGTAATACAATATATAATGATAGAATGTATGGTAATATAAAATATATGATGCAAGCATGTATATGTCTACTGTTTTTTTTTCTTACATTTTTCTTTCCCTTCCCTTTCCATTTTAGTTTTTCCCCCTTTTTTCCTCTTATATTTTTACATATTGTATACAATGTATATAATGTATAGATGCGTGTAAGTATGTAATGTGCATGAATGAATACAAGTATGCATATATGATATGTATGTAGGCATGTATGCAATGTATATAAGTATACATGATATATATGTATGCATGTATGCAATATAAGCAATGTATGTATGTATACATGATATGTATGTATGTGTAATGTCCCGCTCCGTACGGTGCATTACGATGAGTCATTGACTCGAAGAGTTGCGTTGACCCGATGAAGTATCGATACGAATCGATGCAAGAGTTACGTTGGCCAAAGGTAAGCTTTGAGTCGATTGGAATCTATGTGTCGAATCAATACAAAGGATAAGTCCCGTTTGAGCAAGTGCTGATGTTAGTTGATCTGGTGTGCAGGCTATGCCTTTATGCTGGATTACATATTGTGGCATGGGCGCGATAGGCCAAATCAACTGAGTAGTTCAAAGAAATAGCTAAGTCCGAGAGTTAGCTGTGCGACCAAGTTATGGAAGCGAGCCGCATCAACTCGGCGAAATGGCAAGACGTATCGGCTTAAGGTGGACGGGTTCTTGACTTTCTCTCCCTATTCTTTCACGTCTAATAAAAGATATCATTATATGTGTAAGATGTTATCGAGTTAGCGAGCGTGGCTCAACGACGAAAGGTCCAAGTATGTGTCGAACACTAAAATAGAACATTGAACAATCGAACAATTGAAGTGACGTGCATCGAGTGTACGAGTCACGGTAGGACGGTGATGGTAGAACATTGAAAGACAATATTGATATGAGCATCACGTGCACGCCTCCGAGAATATTGAACACTAGGCGTAGAACATTGATTATGATGCTGAGCGTGCCTTCGTGCACAGAAGCTGTCACGACCCGCTCCCGAATAATCGAATACGAGTCGGACATGCCCAGCCTTTGTCGTTAGATACGACAAAGTAAGCTGTACCAATCTAGGGAAACTAACCAGATATCAAGACAAGTATAAAATCACAGCAACTATAAATGTGTCCCCAAATCCAGAGTACAAGTCTAAGTATTTTATTACATTCCAGCAGAATAAAATACAGAGTCTACTGGTCTCAAATACAAAGTAAAACTGTAAAGTGCTAAGGTAAGCTCTAGGCTTCTACAGCTTCTAGGTCTAACACAGCTCCAGCTGGCTCAGCAAGTATAGCAATATCCTGTCCATAATAGGTGTCGCACAGGGCCTCCAACTCACCTGCAACATATCCTATTCAGGAGCGAAGCAAAGTACAGTTCTAGGTAATAAACATGAACATGATATGAAATGAGTACAAGGGTACAGGAAATGAAATACAGGAATGAACATGAAAGTACAGGAAAATAGTACAGGAAAATGAGTACAGAAAATATAGTACATGAATGTAAAGTACAGGAACATATAAAGTAGAGGAAATATAATGTACAAGAATGAAACTATAATCCTGTAGTACCAGACATGAATGTGCACAATATCGAAATACATCTAGTCCATGTGACCGGCTGGGGTGAGTACATGCACAGGTGTACATGAATATGGTACGACTTAGGACCCGCGTGCACGATGCGAGGCCTAAGCTAGGCACAGGAATATAGTAACCGGGAATGGTCACATGGCTAGTGTATTTCCCCATCCGACACTAATAAGTACAAGAGCAAGAGTACAGGAATACAGGAGTACATGTTGTCGTGCCATGACGTGTCACAAGAAAGGGTACAGGAATGTAAATGCACAAAATCGTAAAAAAGTACTTGCCTGGCTCCGAAAAGTACGGGTGACCAATGGAAGCTGGATATCCTCCTGGTTTATATTTAAAATTGATTAGGCTATAAACAATTTTCAATCAACTATACTTATAAACAATCATATTTCTATGAATACCCTTTCACAACCTAAAGTATTTTCTACTAAGCCCATTAAAGAAGAATAATGTTGTCTCTGACTAGAAAAAATTATAATCTCTATAGAGATTACCTTACTAGTTGACTCAATACCAAGCTTTACCTATAACTAATAGGGTTTCTAGGTGTTGGTATCACCCAATCCCAAGTCTCCCAATAATTCACAATTCCTAGATTAACTATTATAATATAAGATAACCTCACTATACCCATTTACAATCACTTGAACCTACAAAGCTAAACCCAATCAATTTGAGGTAACTGCCAACATCACTCCTCAATCTTAGATTCATCATTGAACCAAAAATAATGATATGCAGTCTCAGGTTTAACTAGTTAGATCAAAATATTGATATAGGGATCTCAACTTATTAGGGCACTGAAATAAAATCTCAGGTTTACTAATTTAACTAGAACATTGATAGGTCTCAGGTTCAACAGAGTGAACTAGGACACATATATATAAAGTCTCAGTAATATGGACAGTGCTAAAGTTCCCTTGAAAGAAACTGCAGTTAAGAGTTTCACTATCTAATTCAAGCCTAACATAACAACCTACTACCCCTCTTCTTAACTCACTAACCAGCCCCTTGTTTCACTAATCTGTCTGAGTTTCAATACTCAGAATCATTCAGCTAAGGCATTTGAACAAAAACTCACTGTCCAACCCAGGTAAACATCTGCAACCTATTCTAATTATAGTGAACCTGGTTTATTACAGGAACTGTATTGACAGAGGAAATCAAGTATAATTTTCTAGACTTAACTGAATAAAGACTAATCATTCAGATAACTCAAATGCTAACTGAAAATAATTCGTAAACATCTGGAACCACTATGAAAGGATTTGATAAAGTTTAACCTTCCTGAAGGAACATGCATCTCAGGTTCAATAGATTGAACCTGGACATGGATATGTAAAGTCTCAAGTTTACACTTTACCACCTATCTACAAACTCTTAAAGCTAAAACTTCCTCAGAAACAGAGTGTCAACTTAGAATACATTACAACACACACACCCCCCTGGACACGTAAATCCCAACACGAATCAAGACACAAAAATCTAAGAATCAAACTGGTCTAACGAGACAGAACCGATCAAGGAAGGAGATAAAATGTACCTGAAGTAAGTTGCAACGAAGGGAACAATTCCTTTACTGGATACTAATTTCTGTGTCCAGATAGTGCTATGATCCTGTTTAAGACATTGTACCAAACAGGTGGTGGTCAGAATCGACACACTAAGATTCCTGATTCCTTTGTTTTTCGAATAAATGGAAATTTGCAGAATCAATCCCAGGTTCCCTTAATTAAACCAAATCGAAGATTAATCGAAAACTCAATAATGATTCCTAAGAATTCACTCCACAACACCACTCAACAGAATTTAAACTCAGAAGAAACAAAATGGAGATCAACCACTTACCTATAGAAATTTGCAGATCGATCAGCTACTAGGTTGATTGGATCTCGCTGTTCGAAACAGATTTAGAACAATTCCTACGACGAATTGCTAACCCACTGCCTATATACATTATCCAAATTTACCAGGGAGATTCAAACGCTTATGGAAGCTCAGAAAACAATTTCTAAATCTGAAATTGAAATTACTTAAAAATATGCTCACCGATTCGATCTTGTAAGAAGACGTCGATCAATCGAGACCAAGGAACAGAATTGATATGAATCCTTGGTTATGAAAAAGAATCGAATTAAGAATAGATCAAAGAATTTAATTCTCCAGATGAATCTACAACAATGGCGTCGACATACCTACTGAACTTCGATGAAGCTCAAACTCCATACTGCTTCGAAGAGCTATCCGCCGCAGTTGTCATCCTCGTCATCGCCATGGCCATGACTGGTCCCCTAGGAAGGAGAAAGAGTAGGAAAAGAATTTCTCTGAGAGAAGTGTATGGATTTGGAAATTAATTGACAGAGTTGGGAATTTATAGAATGAGAAAATGCCAGTGGCGAGAAAATAGATGATGTTGGTGCTACAGTATTAGACAGTTAGGAACAGTGATGGAATTGAGAGTTTGTTACAGATTCAAATTCGAATGTTCCTATTGATAAAATCAGAGGAAAATGAGAGGAAATTAACCTATTCTAGTGCTGAGCAAAATATAATAAGGCCATTTAAAAACTGCCCAAGGAAAGCTGGCCCAAGAAGAATGGGCCCAAGGAAATTCAATACAGGCAATGAAATTTCAATATCATTATGACAATAACCTACATAGTTTATAGGTAAAAGAAAAGTTAATTCATAATTTATATCAAAATAAAATTTGGTAAAACCCTCCATCATAGGAAATCAGAAAGGTGGGGTTACAGAAGCTAGGAAGGAAATTGAGTAACTACGGAATTAGGCTATGTGAATAACTTATGAATGGAACGCATTGAATACAAGTACGAGATGTCTAAGCCGTTGGGCGTCGTGCATCAATATGGATGTGTTGGGGCATAACGCCGACGGAGCTCGAGATAGGGATGGTGGATTATGTTTATGAGATGCGAACATGCTTATGGAACGGGACTATGTTTATGGAACACGAGATGGATTGGAACGTATGACTTGTTTGCTATGGCGCGTATTGCATGGTCAATGGACTCGGATGGCCCGTGCACGGGTGCGGCTTCCCTCGGACGGTTACGCCGGAGCACCGGGACCGTTCGGCCTAGGAGGGAATTATGTGTGGTATTTATGGTGCACATCATTCGGACGGATTGTGACCGTCCAGTACTGTGATAAGCTATGATATCCGTAAGTTTGGGATCCTTCGGATACTGGGCTAGCAACCCATATCGAAGTGATCGTAGGCTTACACATAAGAGATGCCAAGTCCATTACGGTGCGAAACACCGTGATCTTCATATAGATAGGGCCGGTGGGCTGAGATGAGAGTTGGGTGCAGGCGCAGGGCCTGCTACCCTTATGCATATGTTAAGTTTACGATTGGTTGGTTTCGTGAATCGTATTATTGTTTATGTTAAGTTCTTACCATTGCAGGCTAGGCAAAGAGGAACGGAGATGAGCATGAAACACTATGTTATGTTTATGTTATGGATAACTGTATCTGCTGTAAGAACATGGTATAGGACACATTTATGATAAGTTGTTATTCATGAATATTGCCATAAAACTGATCCTAAGGCTAAATAGAAAGATCACAAATTAAGATGCATGTTCACTAAATATATTTAGTGTTTGGTTGGGTACGAGCGGGTCTTGATCAGTGCGAAGCGAGGACGAAAGCACTAATCCCCCATTAGTTTATGTGCAGGCTTAGGTTATGATTGTTTGCCATTAAAATTGTTTTGATTGAAATCTTAATACAAACAGAACAGTGATACAATATAGGACTTAGATGTAGTCCTAGGAGTACACTTTTGTTTAAGCTGGGTCCTTAGTGCCAATGGAGTGAGTGGTAATGCGTTGACTCCGTTGACCGGCTGACGACGGTTATCGGTTCTCTGAAGGTGTTGATTGCTCTGGGTGCTGGAGCTTGCTGAGAGGAGGAAGACGTTGAGTGTCTAGAACTGCCTCTCGGTGATTCTCTGTTGTGGATTCTTTTTGAGTCTTATGTGTTCTGAGTCTCTGTGTGTGTGTGAAGGAGATGATCCTTCTATATATAGTTTTGCAGGCTGGCTGCTCATGCGCGCATGCAGGATGCGCCGGTGTGGGGACGCCACGTGAAGGTTGCTGATGGAGGCGCACGGATGCTGCGCCCTGATCGAGGAGGAGAACTCTTCATACTGCTGTTGTGAGCCGGCACGTAGCAGAGAGAAGATCTTTCCGTTGCTGAAATCTTGGATAAGTTGAGTCAAAAGACACGTGTCATCGACTCATGGTTCGAAGATCTCGGATTTGTTGGAGAGGAGTGATCTGGTGAGCTGCGCCTTGGATTGGGCGCAGGAGGAGGCTGCGGCTCATAACCTTTAGGAGTTACAAACCATTTGGGGCGCATGGCTTTTGAGGCGCATGCAGACGACTTTTCTTCTGTCTTTCGGGATCAGAGAGCAGTCTGAGGCACATGGCTTTTGAGGCGCATGCTGATTTGGACGCATGGCCGTAGAGGCGCATGCTGATGGTGGAGTGGCCACGTGGCAGTAGCCGTGGAAATAAAGTCATGATGATGCTGACGTTGTCGACGCTTCGTTTTCTGAATAAAGCTGTCAACTGTTCAAACTTTGGGAGGCATGCTGCCAACTCTGTCAGTTCAGCATTTAATGTTGGTGACGTTCGATGGACAGCTGAGTGGGCGCGTCGGTTGGCGTTCCACTCGGTATGGAGATGTGTGAGGGCGCACCCTCTGTAATGTGCCGAGTACTGCAGGGCGCGTCTGTGTGATGCGCCTGATGCCGAAGAGCGCATCCGTGTGATGCGCTGTCTGGCTGGCACATCGGACATGTCTTTTAATGATGCGGCTGTCTCACTCTTCGAGTGCCATAAATAGCCGTTTGGCTGAATTCGAGGCGTCCGGTTCATCCATTTAATGTAAATTCATTGCACGGAATTCAGAGGGCCATCCACTTGGCGTGTGGGTTTGATCTGCCCGGCCTATAAATAGTGGCATGGAGAGAAGATTTGCTTCTCATTCCCTCACGTTCTTCCAACATGAACTTGAACATGCGGGTGCATTCTGTTGACGAAGTGCTCCCGAGGGTGAAGATGAGACGCTGTGTTATCTTCGATGCTCTTGAAGGTGACTGTTACATCCAAAAGACGGAGTCGAGGGCTTCCGAGGCAGGCGGAAGGTGCCTGTTGCATTCAAAGATAGGGATGCTCGGGCCTTGTCCCCGTTATTCCGGAAGAGCCGTAGATCGGAATGGCGGTGCTAGGCTCTCTCTTCCTTCAAAGTGGGGTTTCCCCACTTTGATCGTGTTGAAAGCTGCTCCTTTAGCCGCGGTTTCGATCACGGTCTTCCTTCGACTTTGGAGGCTCTTTCGAAGCCTCCCCTGGCCATAGCATTTGCGGTGCTCTTCTCTTCCTTGGTTCTAGCCAGAGGGTTAAATGCTTTGCTTGGCGAAGCACTTATCAGGTGAGCCTGGCTGGAAGAGCGGCACATAACTGGGCTCTGCTCGGCCAGGTGAGCCTGGCTGGAAGAATTTGGCTGAAGGGATGCACATAACTGAGCTGCTGAAGAGATGATGGGATGCGCCTGGATGGAGGCGCATGATGTCTGCTGTGCCTGACTGATGGCGCATGGTGGCTGCTGCGCTTATCTGGAGGCGCGTGGTAGCCGCTGGCTGTAGACTTAGGATCTTTCCTTTGTAGAAATTCTCCTTTGTACAACCTTTTCTAGACATGTAATAGACTTTTATATAAATGAAAAGTCCTTCTTCAAATGTCTATACTTATTGACTTTTGCTGTGAAGTTCTTCGTCTGAGTTCTAGCGCATGTAGTGTCTGGCGCATGGGCTTTCTGGTTATGAAATTCCATGCTTCTACAAGACCCCCTTCAAAGTTTTCAAAACTTTTGAATAAGTTTTGGAATACTTTGAATAAGAAGCATGGAGGTCAGGGCGCATGATTTCTGGGCGCATGCCTGTTCGGCGTATGCTCTTCTCAGTTAATGATGATGGTGCCTCGGTAACCGAAAAGATTAATGATAATCTTTTGGTTTTATTTGCTGCTATTCCTGCATAGAACCCGAGGTGACGGCTGAGATCACACGTCATCTATTCACGCGTGCGACCAAGCCCTATAAATAGGTAAGAGTTGGAGAGAGAAAGGGTTCTTCTTCTCTGTGCCTCTGCTTTAGAGTTTCTTCTTCAAAACCCTAACTTCTCCTTCCTCGAGAGAATGGCTCCCAAGACTCCTCGCGGTGCTGCCGGCAAGGAAAAGGAGAAAGCGAAGGAGTCTGTCGATGAGGATGTACCTATCACTCTTGCGCCTCTTGCCGACGTTCGTCCTGAGGTGACAGGTGAGTTTCATCTCTGCTTTGGGCCCTGTGCCCTAACTGCCGACGCGTATAGACTTCGGTCTTTGATGATACGCCGAGGTTCTATCCTGCCGACGTGCATAGGTTTATACCTTTATCATGCACCGAGGTTTTAATGGCTGACGCGCATGGGTTTTATTCCCTGAAGATGCGCCGAAGCCTTTGCTGACGCGCATGGGCTCATGCTCTGATAATGTGCCGAAGCTCCAATGCCAACGCACATGGGCTTACGCCCTGATGATGCGCCGAGACATGCTGACGCGCATGGGCCTATGCCCTGATGATGCGCCGAAGCAGATGCGCATGGGTTCATACCCTGATGATGCGCCGAAGCAGATGCGCATGGGTTCATACCCTGGCAATGCGCCAGTCTGCTTGACATATTTTGTCTTTTTACCTGACTTCCACTTTTGTTGTGCCAGTGTCGATGACGATCCCTTTGTTGAATGAGGTCCTCCTGGACGCTTCTCTTTGTCAGATGAGAGTTGATTTTGATGAGGCGGTGATCAACCCTGCAAAGGATGCTATCCTTCAGGACCAACCTCGTGAGAGGATGCTGCAAATCCAGGTCCAGTTGCCGCTTTTCCTCCAGAGTATGATGGAGAGCGGTAAACTGAAGTCTGCTGATTCTGAAGGTGTGACTTTCTTAAAGCCTGCCTTTCTGTTTGGCGACCGATTAGTCTCTTCCGAAGCGAAGATATTGAAGATCAGAGAAGACTGGTTCTTTGCTGCTAAGGGCATGATGTTATACATGCGGCAGGTTGACCGCCAGTTGCCACTGACAGCCTTTTATCGTCTAGCTTCGAAGAGAAGGATGGGTTGGGAACTTACTCCTTCTCAAGGAGGTGCCTTGGGGGGTTCCCTTTCGATTGACACCACCTCGAACCAGTGAGACACCTTGACCGCCTCACGAACTGGTTCTTCGTTCAGTTACCGAGCTTTGCGTCCCGGGAGCATCTATAGTGAAGTCCCAAATGACACGTTTCCCTTCAGTGCCCCGACTTTTGCAAATCGGATGCTGACGTCGAAGGTCACGTATCCGACAACTGGTTTTAGAGTCGAAGGTTGGTGTCACTACATCCCAAAGTGAGACGAGTTGACCTCCTGGGTGCTTTCCAGGTTCAAAGTTGAGCTTAAAGAGATAGGGCTGACTGCCGCCATTCGGGCCACGCAGGCAGGCGTGGACCTCAATAAGCCGATGTTCTTTGCGCTCTTGGAGATTTTCAACGCCCAGACTGGCAGCTTCTTTACTCCAGTGGAGGAGTTGGGATTGGCCCTCCATGAGATGTACGAAGTGTCCAAGCTTCCTTGGGGCTCGGAACCGTACGAGGAATATTTTCCATCAAATGAAGAGATCCAGGTCTTGGAGGATAAGGACCCGGAGATGATGGTCGTTTTCAAGGAGGTGACGAGCCATCATTATCTGATGCACCGGAGGGACAAGGGTAAGACCCAGCCTCACGTGACTGCTTGGAGGGACTATGTCTTCAGGCAGGATTTGGCGGATCCTTCGAGGATCCAGTTTGCGACTCCGCAGGGCTTGAACCCCGCGGAAGTGAGTTCTGAAATAACCCGACTGGACGAGAGGACCCCACACTCCAATGAGAGCGGCAAGGATACGTACAGCTGTTTCTGGCACTGCGCGCACCGGATGTCATCTAAGGCAGTGTTGACGGCCTACTTGATGATATGGCTCCGGGATTGCATATTTGTAGGGGAATCCGGTGCCGTTGAGAGGGTACATCGAAATCTCATTTTGCCTGCAGTAAAGTTGGCCTTTGGACGACCTTTAGCTCTCCTCCCCGCGATGGTGTGCAACCTGTTGCGCGGTTTGAGGTCTTTTGCTGATGATGTGATCCACGAGAAAGGTAATAATGACAACTTTCCCCGGGCCGAGCTGCCTTTCCATTATCTTATGGGGTGGCTGATCTTACATCATCCGAATGTGATGAGTCCTGGCCCTGAGGAGGACCATGTTGAAGGAGATGCCTTCATTCGCCGCTTCTACAAGAGGAAGTGGTCTTACACTGGCGTCCCCGTTTGTAGGAGGGTTTTGTCCTTCCTTCAGGGGTGGGAAATCGTGAAGGTTGGCCCGATCTTCAAGAATTTCGAGGCCGACCAGGATTTGGTTGATTCTGGCGAGGATGCGGTTACTTTGCCGAAATGGAGTTTTCGTTGGTTGCAGAGTATCCGGCCTTCGCACCTGGTCTACCGTAATCAGAACAGATGTTATCTGGAACCGTACTTGCCAAGCCGATTTGCTCGTCAATTTGGCTACACTCAGCTAATGCTGCGGAATCCCAGTAGCAGTCTAGGCTTCATCGGGAGTTTGCTGGATGGAGCCCGGGGCTGGCAGTATTATAATGCTGGATGCACTAGCGTTAAGTTTACCACACCAGTTCGCAATCCTCGGCCGTCGATCTTATATCCGGCCGCCAAGCTGTATTGCACTATGAATACTATGTCTTCTGGTTATGACAGGGAGACTAGTTTTATCATTGGAACCCAGTTGGAGGCAACAACAAATATGTTGGTGGCAGCTCGGTCATATCGTCCGCCAGAATTGGCGGGGTATCGGGCTGCTGCTGTGGCACCAGTGAGAGACCCGTCTGTCGAAAAAAGGCAGGCTGACCCAGAAGCTGGTTCTTCTGTACCGAAAAGGTCGAGAAGGACGTCGACCCCGAAGATTACGGAAGTGCCACTTGTAACGCCAACGGGATCGGCTCCCGCTGAGGTAAGGAGTGTTTCATAATTCCATTTTTTTATATCATTGTGGCGACTTATGTTCTTCTTCTTGTAGGGATTGAAGAAGAAGTCTCGTGCTTCGAAACCGGGTACCAGTAAGCCGAAGGAGGTGGCAGGCTCTTCTGAGGAGCGCATTCCACCAATGATGATGTCTCCTATGGAGGAGGGTCCCGAAGATGTTCCCGCGGAGGTTTTAGTATCTCCTGACTTTGAAGTCGCAACAACTTCTGGGATAGTACCATCTGCCGTGGAGGCCTTGGACGCTGAGGGTCGTACAGACTCGAGGCATCCTGATGATGAAGTGGATTGGAGTTCGTCGCCTTCTGGTGACGTCCCTCCAGCGTTGCAAGGGTCCGTTGCGGGGGCAGCAGAAGCAGTGAGGATAGAGGAGAGGGTTGATTCCCCTCCTTGTCATGATGAAGGGAGGTCGGCTGAATCATTGCCAAATCCTTCCTTGGCTTCAACCATGGACATAGAGATGGCTACCGATCAGGTGGTAGCGGCAGATTCTGTCCCTGTAGAGGGACTTGAGAAGAATGAGACCCTTCTGCCGGTCTTGTCTCCTGGGGCTGGCCAGGAGATAAATGTTGATCTCCCCGTTTTGCCGGGGGAGGTAGCTGATGCTGATAGAACGTCGGGGGTAGAAGAGGTGGACGTTGACGTCGGTGATTTCTCCGGTCTTGAGAAGGGTAAGGGTGTGGAACCCTCTGTTGCTCCTTCCACTTGGGGTACTATCACGACGCATGTGCCGGCTCCTTCTGTTCCTTCGGCTCCTCGGGCTAGCAGTCTGGGCCCTGTTGATGAAGAGCCTATTGCTGCCGAGGTTCAAACCTCTCAGATCGAGGTTGGTGGATCTTCCTCCGGTCCGCAAACTGTAGTAGCTCCTCCAACTCCTACTATGACGCCGCAGGTGCTGGCGGATGCCGACGAGTATGTGAAGTTCCTCGTCGAGGGAGTGTACAAAATGCTGGAGAAAGGTGTATCTGCAGTGATGGATGCCAAGGGGAGCTTTGCGACAGCAAAAGCTTTGGCAATGCCTTGTATCGAGCTGATCCGCGTTCACCAAGGCCATGACCATATGGCCGAAATTCTGGAGGTTTCGGTGATTGAGCTGGACGAACGGCTCGCGGAACTGCAGCGCATCCAACAAAATGACCTCTCTGTCTTGATAGATGCAGAGATAGGGAAGTTGATGGCTGAAATCGAGGCTTCCCATCGAGCCGATGTGAGCAGTTGGGAGCGTGAAATGGCTGGGACTGAGGCTGCGGTGGAGCAGTTGTCTCAATCTATGAAGAAGACGACGGAGAAGCGGGCTGTGGTGGACGCTAACATCGCAGAGGTTGATGCTCAGATACGCCGTCTTGAAGACCAGCGGGCCCAACTTCAACTAGAAGCTGATCGTGTCCTGGCTGAACACGTGGCATTCAAGCAGGAGGAAGCGACTCTTACTCAGCGGACCCTTGCTTTGGCTCAGCAGCGACGACAGCTTGATGAGAAGTATGAGAGTAAAACTTCCGCTGAGGCTGTCGGATTAATGCGTCAAGAAGCCGAGCTGCGAGTTCTGGCGACTGTGGAAACTCGCACTGCTGACCTGAGACGTCGAGTCAGAGAGCTCTCATCCCACCCTGGAGAGGATCGGGGGCTGTAGCTTCTCTTCCTTTTTATGTGTTTTTGCAACTCTTGCTGGGGAAATAGCATATTTCTGTACTCCTTTCTTTGAAAAATAAAGAAATACACTATCTCTTTTTTTTTGTGATGTGTTCATTTTTTTGATCTCATGAACTTGATGATTTATGTGGACCTATTATCTTTTGCGCACCTTGGTTTTTAGGTACAGATAATAAGTTTGAAGGAACCAACATGTTTGCTCAGAGGTAATGTGGACATGGCAATCATTAGGTTCAAATGATAGAATCTTCCTACTCAGAGGTATTTATGGACGTCGTAGGAATGATCCTGGGGGATACGCTGAACAACTCAGAGGTAATGTGGACGTGGAAGTTCTGCGATCAATGTACGACAACATAGGAGTTGTTTGTACGGGATGTTTACTCAGAGGTAATGTGGACGTGGTAAACATGAAGGATAGCGTAAGCTCACGAAATGTAAGGTTCCGCTTTGTAGGATGTAGAGAGACAACTCAGAGGTAATGTGGACGTGGTTATCTTTCTACGGAAGGATGCCACGGAACAGCTGGGTTCCGGAAGCGTTTGATTTTGTGAAAAGAGGTTATTTGGGAAAATACATGTCTTGGAGGATGTCAAGAATAGTACTTCTTTAGGAACTTGCCGTTAATGGGCATCATGAACAAGTCTCCATTGGGTTTGGCGAGGCGGTAAGCACCGTTTGAGTATACCGTCTCAATGATGAAGGGTCCTTCCCATTTGGGCTCGAACTTCCCTGGTGTCTTGTGAGTTAACACCATTGGCCTTCTGACTGCTAAAACCAGGTCGCCAACTTGGAAAGTTCTTTGCTTGACCTTCTTGTTGAAAGCCTGTGATATACGGGCTTGGTAAAGTTCGATGCGTTGTTGGGCTAGGAGACGCTTTTTGTCAAGTGCCTCCAGTTCCCGCAGACGACGACGTTGATTGTCTTCTTCTGTGAGATCGTTTGTGATTGCCACGCGGAGCGAAGGTATCTGTATCTCGAGAGGCAGTACTGCTTCGCTCCCGTAGACCAGGGAGAATGGAGTGTTGCCTGTTGGGGTCCGTACCGTTGTGCGGTAGGCCCAAAGGCATTCGCCAAGCTTTTCGTCCCAGTCGCATTTGTTGGATGACACGACCTTTTTGAGTAGCCTGACGATAGTTTTGTTGAACGCCTCCGCCAATCCGTTTGCTGCCGGATTGTAGGCGGTTGAGGCCACGTTTTGAATGCGATTCTTGTCACAGAACCTGCTGAAAATGTGGCTGATGAATTGGGGACCATTGTCATGAATGATTCGCCTGGGTACTCCGAAACGGTAAATGACATGGTGTTTGATAAAGCTGACCACCCTGGAGCTTTTTACTTCCGCTAGTGGGACTGCTTCCGCCCATTTGGAGAAGTAATCGGTGATGGCCAGGATGAAACGATGTCATCTTGATGAAGGAGGGGTGATTGGTCCTACAATGTCCATGCCCCAGGCTTCGAATGGCCAGGAGGCGACTGTAGGATGTAGAGGTTCAGACGGTGTATGTATGAAGTCTGCATGAAGTTGGCATGCATGGCACTTCTTAGCATATTCCACTGCGTCGGCGACCATGGTTGGCCAGTAGTAGCCCATACGTCGCAGTCGATCTTGCAACTTAGGACCTGGTTGGTGAGCTCCGCAAGTTCCGTCATGAGCTTCTCGAAGAGCTTCGACCGCTTCTTCGTTAGACAGGCATCGAAGGAGAAGCCCGTCGAAGGAGCGTCGGTACAGCATTTTAGTGGCTGTATCGTAGTAGAATCGAAGAGAGCGTCTCCTGACTGAGACGGCTTCCTTCGGGTCTTCCGGAAGGATTCCGTAGACGGCGAAGTCGATGAAAGGGAATCTCCAGTCTAGGACATTAACATCGGTGTTTGTTGGCACGGCGTGAGCCATTTGCAAACATAGGTTGTTTCTGGGACAAATCAAGTCTCGGCCAGTTACCGTGACATAGTGTTGAGTCCCAAGGGGCGCGGCCAATGAGGCTGCGAGGCCAGCCAGAGCGTCAGCCTCCAAGTTTTGTAGACGGGGTACATGTTCGATGAAGAACCCAGTGAAGGTTGAAATGATGTTCAATGCAACTTCATGGTAAGGGATCAAATCTTCATGGCGAACTTCGTATTGCCCCCGAATTTGGTTTACGACGAGTTTCGAGTCGCCGTAGGCTTCCAGATGATCCACCCCCAACTGTTGTGCTAGCTGGAGTCCCATGACGAGTGCGTTGTACTCAGCAACATTGTTGGAGCACGGCTTCGAAAGAGAGTATGCGCGCTGGATGACCAGCTGATCGGAAGAGACCAAGACTACCCCCACTCCTGCGATGATTTGGCCGTTGGGGCCCGTTCTTGAAGCGCCATCGAAGAACATCCGCCAAACGGGACTTCCTTCAGTGACGTTTGATTCTTGGACTTCATCCGGGATGTCTTCATAGAGTTTTGAAGATTCTGGGATGGGGTGTGCAGCTAAAAAGTCAGCCAGAGCCTGACCCTTGACCGCCTTCTGTGGGACAAACACCATGTTGTATGGCGTTAGTAGGATCGCCCATGTAGCCAGCCGGGAGTTTAATGACCTGGCTTCGTCATGAGAACTCTGAGTGGATTGACTCGGGAGATGACGTGAATTGTCTGGCCCGAGACGTAATGACGAGTCTTCTGAATGGCAAACACCAAAGCCAAGCACTCCTTTTCAATGGGGTTGTACCGGTGTTCGGCCCCGATGAGTGTTCGACTGAGGTAGTAGATTGCTTGCTCGTAGCCTGCATCGCTGTTTTGAGCCAGTAAAGCACCGAAGGAATGATCCATGGCACGGACGTAGAGGAGGAATGGTTTGCCGACGACAGGTGCCACTAGGACTGGCGGGCTTGTCAAGTAAGCCTTGATGTCGTCGAAAGCCTTTTGGCACTCCTCTGTCCAGACGTAAGAGACTCCCTTCTTCATGAGCTGAGTGAAGGGTTGACATTTACCGGAGAGGTTTGCTATGAACCTCCGGATGTATGCCAGACGTCCCTGTAAGCCCCGAAGTTCTCGAAGGTTCTTCGGAGGGTCCATGTTGAGGATGGCTTTAGTCTTCTCG
Source organism: Iris pallida (assembly GCA_029216955.1). Lineage (NCBI taxonomy): Eukaryota > Viridiplantae > Streptophyta > Magnoliopsida > Asparagales > Iridaceae > Iris > Iris pallida. The sequence continues at coordinate 39,136 of JANAVB010017564.1, read as the reverse complement.
GGGTCGACATGAATGCCTTTTGCCGTGATGACAAAGCCCAAGAATTTGTCGCTAGAAACCCCCAGGAAGGATTTAGCGGGGTTCATTTTGAGTTGATGTGCCCGCATGAGATCAAAGACCGTCCTCAGGTCCTGTAGGTGATCTCTTTTGAGGCGGCTCTTGACTGCGATGTCGTCAACATAGCACTCAACTGTCTTGCGAAGATGTTGACGGAAGATGGTACTCATCGCTCGTTGGTATGTTGTACCGGTATTCTTCAAGCCGAAGGGCATTACTGTGTAGCAGAAAACACCTTTCGGAGTCCTGAATGACGTGTGTTTTGCGTCATCGGGGAACATCTTGATTTGATTGTAGCCTGAATACCCGTCCATGAAGGACATGCGTTCAAAGCCACATGTGTTGTCGATCATTACATCGGTGATTGGGAGCGGGAATTCATCCTTCGAGCAAGCAGAGTTGAGATCCCTGAAGTCGATACAGACTCGTATCTTCCCGTTCTTCTTGGTGACAGGGACGACGTTGGCTACCCAGTCCGGGTGTTGTTCCTCACGGATGAAGCCACTGGTCAAGAGCTTGTCCACCTCCTGATCGATGGCATTCATGATGTCCGGGTGGAAGCGTCGCTGTTGTTGTTTGATAGGTTTGGCATCTGGTAAGATGTTCAACCTATGCATCACGATCTGTGGATCAAGACCCGGCATGTCTTCGTAGCTCCAGGCGAAGACGTCAATATACTCTTTAGCCAGTTGGACTAAAGATTCTCGGTCTTCTCCTTCCAAGCTTTTGCTGATGAAGATGGGTTTAGAAGAAGACCCATCCCCGAGGTCGATCTGCTCGACTTCGTCTTCGGTGGGAGGTTCTCGTAACTCAAAACGAGACTCCCATTGTTCTCCTAGGCGCTGAGCCCAGGGTTCCTCTTCGAAGGGTTCCGGCGGTTGGTCTTCGCCTTCATCTTTCTGAGGTTGCGCCGATGTCATGTTAGCTGACAGCACTTTCCTGAAGACTGATCCGATACTGGTATCGGAATCCCACGTCGATGCTTCAGACGAGTGGGAATGTTCTATATCTTCTGCGTCTGAACTCTCTGGAGTTGATGGCGGCGTGACATAGCCTAACCCCCGTCGAGTCCGATTATAGTAATCCTGTGGCTTTCCATTGGGCATCGAAAGCCGGACAGGGAGATGCCGACCCTTGCCGTAGTTTAAGCCTTTGTTGCTTTTCAGGTCGTAGCCCATCTTTTGGATGATGTGCTTAGCCGCATCTGTGTACCGATAGACTTGTACTCTGCCGGTATCAGGTTCGGGCTCGATTGACGGGAGGTCCCGACGACGCTCGATTTTGCCCGAGATGATGGTGCCTTGGTCTCGACTCCGTGGAGGGACTATGAAGACTCCTTGAGACGGGACTATTTGATTATGGTAGACGGTCGTTACTTGTGTTTGCAACGACCGTAGAGCGTTGTCTAATGTATACATGGCATTCCAGTGTGGAAGACAAGAATAATTGAAAGACACTCTATTATTGATAAAGTACGAGATTTTATCCCGTGGGATTACATTGTCGAAGGAGGGTGCGTCTACATCAGCGGAGATATATTCGCCAAGCTCCTCATCTGTAAGCACTGGGGCCGGATCAGGAGAGTCCTCCACCGCTCTGACTTTAGGGTCTGAGAGGGTTATGTGAGCCCTCTCCGGCATCTTGGATGACTGCGGCGGCTTGCCTTTAAGACGCACCTTGAGAGGTGCCTCGGTTGCGCCTCCGATGAGTGGCGCCTTCCCTTGTAATTTTACCACCAGGAGAGCCGCTGTTTGAGGTGGCTTTCCCTTGAGGCGTATCTTTAGGGGAGCTTCGCGAGCCGGCGCTTTTCCTGATAGCTTGATGCTCATTGGAGGCGCCTTCTGGGGTGGTTTTCCCTTCAGACGGATTTTCAAGGGGGCGTCGGGAGTCGTCTCAGGCTCCATGTCCGGCTCTGTTGCCGTCTCTGCCTCATCATCAGCGTCATTGGCTTCCTCCTCGTCAATGGGCTTGTACAAGTCGGAATCGGTGAAGTAGGCCTCAATCCCTTTGAAGGGATCGATATCTGCAAACTCCGTCCGGATGACGCCGTTGGTGGATACATATTTCATGCATTGGTGGAGCGTGGAGGGCACCACCATGTACTCATGTAACCATGGTCGTCCGAGTAAGATGTTGTAGTTGACCTCGGCATCCACCACATAACAAGTCACCTCAGTTTTGAGGCTGCCGATGTGACACTTCAGCCGGATCTTGCCCAGTGGCTCGCTCTTGCTAGCGTTGAAGCTACTGATGGTCGTATTGGAGGGCGCCAGCCGGTACATTGGGATCCCCAGCTTTGATAGCAGCGCCTTTGGAATGATGCTTAGGGAAGACCCCGGATCGATCTGAATCCTGCTCACCTTTACCGAACCGATGTACCCTGTGTAATACAACGGTCGGTTATGTCGGTGATGCTTGAGCAGCATGTCTTGTTGGGTGAAGGTTATGTTTGGGATAACTTCATCCGCATAATGACAGTGTGCACAAGTAGTTGGGAGGTCTTCAGGCTGCTTGACTTGACTGAGAAAGGATTCGACATCCTTCAGAGCTTCGCAGAGAGCTTCTCGGGAGTCCTTAGAGAGACGCAGGAGCTCGAACAAAGACAAGCGTGCAGGAGTACTGGCCAGTTGCGCCAGAATGTCAAAATTGTGGGGCTTGGCTAGCCCCGAAGCATTTTCTTTCCGCAGAGGTCTGTCGAAACGGGCCTCCACTTGCTTTTGTTTATTGGCTGCTGAGGGCTTGGATGGACCCTCCTCAGGGATGGTGCCAGGAGGCACCACTTCGGCGGCAGCTTCACCGGGCTGGGAGTTCTGTTGTGCACGCGTCTGCACAGGAAGCGCCTCTTCCGTTGAAGAAGAGACCGTGCGGCAAGACTTGATCTTCCTGCCTTTTGCTTTGGAGGTAGGGCGTACCTCCGGTTGAGTTACCTCGGGGACGAGGTCGGAGTGAACCCAGAGGACCTCTCCTCGAGATGTGGTGAGTGGGACAAGTCCACTCACATTGTCACGGGTGGGGGGCAAGTTCACCACCTCCATTGTCGCCTTAGGGATGGGGACGATGCCATCTTGTGTGGTAGTCGGCGGCAAGGTGCCGAACTGAAGTGACACCACATTAGCTGACATCGTCTTCTCTTCATAGTCGACGGAGATTACATCCGCATTGATCATGCGCTGGATGTAATTTTTGAGGACGTAGCAGTCCTTAGTCGGGTGTCCGACAAACCGATGGTAGTGACAGTACCTCGGGTTGTCCACTTTCCCGACTTCATCGGGCCGCTTCGGGTCCGGAAGCTTGATCTTGTCACCCTGCTTCAGTATCTCAAAGAGTTGCAGGGTGTCGTCATCATTGAATGAATAAACCTCCTTGGGTCTCGGTGCCAATGGAGGCTTTTGAGTAGGCGCAGATGCGCCCTTCGAGGCATTAACAGTCAATGCCTGTTTCCCCTTTGTTTCTCGTCCGGAGTTGTTGATTGTGGACTTTTTCTCCTTATCGTCAAAGGCGGGGAAGCTAACACCCAGAAGACGTGCATTGGCCGCCTTCTTCTCTGCAGCTTCAGCTTCGATGATTAGGGAGCTCCAGTCGGGAGGGGGAGTAGAGTTAAGCCAAAGCTTTACTGCAGGCAGCATGTTCATACTGCAAGCGGAGAGAAGCGCATGCTCTGGCATGCCTGGAGGTAGCCTGAAGCAGGCCTGACGGAAGCGTTCGATGAATGCCCGAACCGTTTCCTTGTCCTTCTGGCGTATCTCAATGAGAGACGCCATCGTCATGTCCTTCCCACCGTCGTAGAAGCGGTCGAGGAAGAGGCGTGTCAGGTCGTCGAAGGACGATATGGAATTATCGGGGAGGCTGCAGTACCAGTCATACGCCACCCCTTTCAGGGCCCCAACAAAGATGCTGGTGAGGAGCGCGTCCTCCTTCGGAAGATGCCCTGTCTGCGACTGGAAGTACGTCAGGTACCGTCATGGAGAGTCCTTCCCGTCATACGGCATGAGTGTTTATGGTTTATACTTTGGGGGATAAACCACCTTGTTCCACTCAAGGGGATAAGGCTGGGAAATACCCATCTTCTGGCGCTCCTCCTGCATGTTCTTGGACTCAAAGCGCTCCCGTAGATCTTTGATCATTTCGACCACGTCCTCCGTGGAGCTAGGAGTCGGGGAAGGAGGTACCACCTGGAGTGGAGCGTTTGAGGGCTCCGACGTCCGGGGTGCTTCTATGTCTGAGGGTGTCCGTTGGAGGGGCACACTCGACTCTCCATTGGCTCCTGGGTCGGGACCATTTGAAGGTGTCCTGATCAAGGCCGACCGCATCTCAAACACTGCTTGAGTCAGCGCTTGCATTGAGGCAGAGAGGGTTTTGAGTCCTCCCTCTAACGAGTCTATGCGCTGGACAATGTCCTGTGGCGGCGCATCAGTCTCAAGATCACCCCCGGTCATGTATACTGTCATGACACGGCCGGAAGTGGATGGATTAGTTGAGGCTTCGCTCTCAGCCTCGCTCTCATGTGGGGGAGTCACTTCTCCTGGTGTTTGGCCACCCCCAGCCACATTCTGGAGTTCGTCTTCGACAGGCGCATCTGCAAGGGCCTGACTGCCCTCAGCTCTGTCTTGAAGGGCCTCTTCGTTTCCAGTACTACCCCCGGCGGTGTCCTGGAGGACATCGTCATTTTGAGGGGCTTCAGGGAGGCCATCTTCGCCTTGATGAAGATCCGCCGCAGCTGTGCTTTGGACATCTTCGTCTTCGGAAGGAGGCTCGACAAGGGTCTGGCTACCCCCAGCTTCCTCCAAGAACTTCTTCCTCGACCGAGTGCCTTCGAACACTCCAGAGGTCGTGACAGCTGCCTTGGTTTTCCTCGGCTGGCTTTTGGATGAAGACGAGGAATTGGCAGTCGTCTTCCGGACAGATGAGGAGTTGGAGATCACGTTGCATGAAGCAACCTTTAGCTCCTCTTCTGCTGACACCTTCGTCCCAAGGCGATGTCGGAGGGGTGTCGATGATTGTAGCCGTTGGAAGACCGACTGCTTTGGCGGTACTGCCGTCTTGCAACAGCAGTTGATGGTGACCACTGCACAAGTGTGCCCCGCGAGAGGCGCATCGTGCTTGTTGGTCAACTCTCCTGACCGGCGCTTGTGAGTGATCACGTTGCGCAAGTCGTTGGAGGAGAGTGCTACCCTCACACCCCTCTCAGGCGCATGGCAGGGCCAAGCGCCGGGGTGGTCGGGTGAGTGCTGCGCCCCCTGATCTAATACCAAGCAGGCATCACGATCAGTAGTGGGGGAACCACAGCATTTGAAGTGACTTGAACGGACCTCAAACGCACAACCAGAGGAGGCGCGGGAGTTCAAGACCACTGAGTTTGCCTCTCTTGGCTTGGTTGTGCACGCAGTGAATGCGCCCAAGCGAGATGAGGACTTTGAAGATCGACTCGTTGTCGGTGCAGAAGCACTTGAGTCAACCTTGTACAGCTTGCCATCGGCAGCGCGCGTGATTGTAAGCGCGTGCCTCTGGTCGGCTGCTGGCATAGCACGTTTGTGGCGCATGGCCCGTGCCGCCTTGGATTTTTTCGTACCAGCCCGCTGGGGCGCATAGTACTCAGCATCCAAATTCTCCTCGCCATTACAGCGAGTGAGTCTGGTCAAAGACAGAGGCTCTTTGTGGCACATCAGAAGTGATGTGCGGGGCATTGGCTGCGCCCCTGCTCCGTCGACGTATCTTCCTTGCCTGAGAGGAAGATGGCTGGGGAACGTGGTCAGCCGCACGCTTCCCCGAGAGATGCGCTGCATCGGCGGGCGCACCTTGACTGCTGAGGACGTCAGCAGGAAGGGAAGGCTGGACGGGCGCATCCCCTTCAACGGTGGTGCCCAAGGCGTCGACTTTGCGCACCCAGACTGCGCGGGTCTTCTTCGGCTTTGACAGCCACTTCGAAGGACTCGCACTTCCTTCAGAAATGAACTCCTCGTACGCCTGTTGATTGAGGCGCACTACCAGCGTCTTGTGGGAGGAGCCCACCTTCACGTCGTCGGCCTGTGACATAACCTTCTCGGTAGAGGAGAAAGAAGTCCCCAGCAGAGTCGCCAGCTTGTTTGCCATTAAAATTGTTTTGATTGAAATCTTAATACAAACAGAACAGTGATACAATATAGGACTTAGATGTAGTCCTAGGAGTACACTTTTGTTTAAGCTGGGTCCTTAGTGCCAATGGAGCGAGTGGTAATGCGTTGACTCCGTTGACCGGCTGACGACGGTTATCGGTTCTCTGAAGGTGTTGATTGCTCTGGGTGATGGAGCTTGCTGAGAGGAGGAAGACGTTGAGTGTCTAGAACTGCCTCTCAGTGATTCTCTGTTGTGGATTCTTTTTGAGTCTTATGTGTTCTGAGTCTCTGTGTGTGTGTGAAGGAGATGATCCTTCTATTTATAGTTTTGCAGGCTGGCTGCTCATGCGCGCATACAGGATGCGCCGGTGTGGGGACGCCACGTGGAGGTTGCTGATGGAGGCGCACGGATGCTGCGCCCTGATCAAGGGGGAGAACTCTTCATACTGTTGTTGTGAGCCGGCACGTAGCAGAGAGAAGATCTTTCCGTTGCTGAAATCTTGGATGAGTTGAGTCAAAAGACACGTGTCATCGACTCATGGTTCGAAGATCTCGGATTTGGTGGAGAGGAGTGATCTGGTGAGCTGCGCCTTGGATTGGGCGCAGGAGGAGGCTGCGGCTCATAACCTTTAGGAGTTACAAACCATTTGGGGCGCATGGCTTTTGAGGCGCATGCAGGCGACTTTTCTTCTGTCTTTCGGGATCAGAGAGCAGTCTGAGGCGCATGGCTTTTGAGGCGCATGCTGATTTGGACGCATGGCCGTAGAGGCGCATGCTGATGGTGGAGTGGCCACGTGGCAGTAGCCATGGAAATAAAGTCATGATGATGCTGACGTTGCCGACGCTTCGTTTTCTGAATAAAGCTGTCAACTGTTCAAACTTTGGGAGGCATGCTGCCAACTCTGTCAGTTCAGCATTTAATGTTGGTGACGTTCGATGGACAGCTGAGTGGGCGCGTCGGTTGGCGTTCCACTCGGTATGGAGATGTGTGAGGGTGCACCCTCTGTAATGCGTCGAGTACTGCAGGGCGCGTCTGTGTGATGCACCTGATGCCGAAGGGCGCGTCCGTGTGATGCGCTGTCTGGCTGGCGCATCGGACATGTCTTTTAATGATGCGGCTGTCTCGCTCTTCGAGTGCCATAAATAGCCGTTTGGCTGAATTCGAGGCGTCCGGTTCATCCATTTAATGTAAATTTATTGTACGGAATTTGGAGGGCCATCCACTTGGCGTGTGGGTTTGATCTGCCCGGCCTATAAATAGTGGCATGGAGAGAAGATTTGCTTCTCATTCCCTCACGTTCTTCCAACATGAACTTGAACATGTGGGTGCATTCTGTTGACGAAGTGCTCCCGAGGGTGAAGATGAGACGCTGTGTTGTCTTCGATGCTCTTGAAGGTGACTGTTACATCCAAAAGACGGAGTCGAGGGCTTCCAAGGCAGGCGGAAGGTGCCTGTTGCATCCAAAGATAGGGATGCTCGGGCCTTGTCCCCGTTATTCCGGAAGAGCCGTAGATCGGAATGGCGGTGCTAGGCTCTCTCTTCCTTCAAAGTGGGGTTTCCCCACTTTGATCGTGTTGAAAGCTGCTCCTTTAGCCGCAGTTTCGATCACGGTCTTCCTTCGGCTTTGGAGGCTCTTTCGAAGCCTCCCCTGGCCACAGCATTTGCGGTGCTCTTTTCTTCCTTGGTTCCAGCCAGAGGGTTAAATGCTTTGCTTGGCGAAGCACTTATCAGGTGAGCCTGGCTGGAAGAGCGGCACATAACTGGGCTCTGCTCGGCCAGGTGAGCCTGGCTGGAAGAATTTGGCTGAAGGGATGCACATAACTGAGCTGCTGAAGAGATGATGGGATGCGCCTGGATGGAGGCGCATGATGTCTGCTGCGCCTGACTGATGGCGCATGGTGGCTGCTGCGCTTATCTGGAGGCGCGTGGTAGCCGCTGGCTGTAGACTTAGGATCTTTTCTTTGTAGAAATTCTCCTTTGTACAACCTTTTCTAGACATGTAATAGACTTTTATATAAATGAAAAGTCCTTCTTCAAATGTCTATACTTATTGACTTTTGCTGTGAAGTTCTTCGTCTGAGTTCTAGCGCATGTAGTGTCTGGCGCATGGGCTTTCTGGTTGTGAAATTCCATGCTTCTACAATGATCGGCTCGGGGTGGAGCTTGGCTTGGACGTGCCGAGGCATGGAGTCCTTAGCGTTCAAGAGGAGCTACCGCATAGGCGTTCGGACTTACGACATGGAGATGTTCGGCCGAAGACTACTTGTTGGCTATAAAGAGGCATAATGTATGGAATAATGTAATCCTTTGTGAGCTAGAGAGATCATGAGCGTTGCAGCCAATTGGCGTGTTAAGTTGGGCTATTCAGAGCCTTTGTAATCTTCAGTTCATAATCAATAAAAGAGATTCTTATGTTATACTTTGTTTCCTTCCGCTGCTTATGTTATCGATTTGAGATAAACACTATGTGAACCTGTTATCTTGCCTTGTACGAGCGTAACTCCAGGCTCGTGCGGCATCACGTCCCAGCGAGGACGATGATTCGGGTAAAATCTAGCGAGGACGAGCAATTTTCTGGATCGGGACGTGACAAAGTTGGTATTAGAGCGGTTCCATCCTTTGGACCATGCATGAATCTCTTTGACCCTCAGTTGCTTCACTATCAAATTCAGTTGACTCTAAGTTATTTTCGCAACTGCATGGCTCATGGATCTGCTCGACGCTACATTGGATGTTCCATACAATAAGTCTATATTAAGTGCGTACGTCTGCCACAAGTATGTCGTGACTATTACGCTATCTCCGGGTGCCATCGGAGAATGTTGGTTATACGAAGTGCAACGAGTTATGGAATATTGGTCGCACGAAGTGCAACGAATATGGTGATATTGGTTGCACGAAGTGCAATGATATACGTATTGTTGATCGTACGAAACGCGAGAAGTTATGTGTTGTTGGTCGTACGAAGTGCGAGAAGATACGTGTTGTTGGTTGCACGAAGTACAACGGGTCGATATGTGAGACGATGCGTATTATGTTGCTATGTGAACGGTTATGTGTTGTTGGTTGCACGGAGTGCAGCAAGTCGTGAATCATTCGTTACATCAGTGCAACGAGTCGATATGGTACGATGCGTGTGGTATGGCTATGCGGATGGATAGCGATATGTTAAGCGAGATTGAGCAAAGACCTTATGTATCGAGAATGAGTTGTTGCACGAGTTACAATGAGCGAGATTGGAAAATCGTGGATGCGATAATAACGAGTCGAGTTGAGTAGGCGAACTTGTAAGTTGGCCGCATTGAATCAAGTTTCGAAGTAGGCGAACGTATATGTTAGCCGAATGTTGTGGGTGTAATCGATATGATTGCCAAGGTACAGTTAAACTGAACGTATGTCAAACTTGAGCGAATGACTATCATGTTGGTTCAGTTGTTGTGCCAACTCGAGTAAGCAAACGCTAGAGCTGGGATCAGAAAGGATCGCCATACGGGATAGTTGGTTGGAAGATAGATGTCAGACCTATACGGAGTGTGATGTCGAGTAATGACTCGATTGCGAGTGGTATATGCAATACCAATTGTGTGATCGATACAGTGAGGCATTGTATCGATAACGATAGGCTCGATTCCTGAGTGGTATATGGAATACCACTTAGCGATAGCTATGTTAAGGCGGTTGGTGACTTACGATAGGTTACGTCGAGACGATTGTATTGTTACGATATGTTTGTCCTCAACGGACGAAGTAGTACCGAGACTCGAATAGGAATGACTCGATAAAAGTCGATGCGAGTATGCCTCGATGAATTGAGTTGAACGATTATGTGCGAAGTCATACCTATGGATGATACGTCGGATGAGAACTCATTAAGTGTAAGTCTAACGATAGGCTAAGCATAGCGAAGGAATGTTACGTTGAGGAAGTGGTCGACTCGGTCGAATGTACGTGAGTTAGTACGAAGACTTGTTCGGAACGTATTGAGTAGGTACGAAGAAATCGTGCGAACGAATTTGAGTTAGCACGATGAATCGGTAGCACGATTTGGAAGTGCGAGTTAGGATATGAGAATGGATATGTGAATTGGAAATTGTATCACAATGATGATAGTTAGTTACAGCTGAATGAATCTTGATGTGCGCAAGACTTGATTCGTATTCGAGTTCGGATGATAACAATGATTGCAACGAATTAGAGCTTATGAGAGACGAAGATATTTAAGTTATGCATATCGACGATGGTATTGAGGCGTATCAAAGACGATATACAATAACTCGGGAATACTCTGATCAAATGAATGAAAATTATGTTGAGCATTGTTGTTGGATGAATAAGATGCAAGTTAAGTTGATGTCGATAAGGACTATGATAGGAATGCTTCGGAGAATTGAGAGTGGATGGATAATATTTGGATGAAAATGAAAGTGTATGGATTGCTTCGTGGAGAACCACTACGTTGACATTCTTGTCTTGTGCGAGCGTAATACTTGCCTCGCACATGCGTTACGTCGGATTTGGTATGATCGTTCCGCGTGAGCGCTGACATGGTGATTCATGTCGCGGGAATGGTCGAACTCAGAAAATCAGGACGTGGCACTCCGTATGTTTCAACTTGTGGTTTGATATGAAGGTGAATTTGAGGATTGTGCGATAAGCCTAGAAGTGTGTCAGATATTGGCCGTGAGTGGATAGACTCGTACTGAGGCGAACAAATATTGCTCGATTGCGATACTGTTGGCGGTAGTGCGTAAGTGATTCGAGTAGTAACGGCATACAAGCGCATGAGTCATTCGAGTAGCAACGGTGCATCAGTTGCACGGGAGTAGAGAAATTATAAATTGATATGTCGGATTGGGTAAAGTCCTATAGGAATTGTCGGGCATTGATTTAGCTCCGCGATAGAATATAGCATGGTTCGTTGTAACTGTCCCTCGTTGATGATCTTCAATTATCGAGCGTAGTTTCGGGGTAGATGACCCTAGAAGACTTGACCGCCAAATCAAACGAATATTGAAGTCCCATAGGATGACCCTAAAGAAGTCGCGTAAGAAATTTTATCAAGGAGGAGGAATGATGTAGTGTATGTTGAGGATAAGTCTAAACGATCGAGTATCGTGTTTCGAAAGTTAGCGAGTAGTCTTTGACGAGATCGATATGGTTAGAAAATTTATGATCGTTCGAATAAGTACGTAAGTAGACTTGGTTGGTCGATGATCGAATAGGTATTGAGGAACGTGCTTAGCGTGGTGGTGCGGTAAGGCGATTGCAAGGATTCTGCAATGCACGAGAGCAACGAATAGTATAATGACCGTAAGAGTTATGTCGTCGATCGATTCGAGTAACGGTTAGGCTATGTGTGTTTGAGCGCGCGACCTATGTTACGGAAAGAACTAGTTGGGATTGATTCAAAGATTGAGTAAGGGATTCCTATTCGATCAAGAATCGGAGATAGGCGTATCGTAAGAGACCTTGGGTCGGAAAGATTGTTGCCTTTGAGCATCTTAGACTCAAGTTGACCTCTTGTATCGGGAGAGCGCGAGCATGATGTCTGGACAAGTTACCTAGCAGGGGTAGCCCCAGATGCGATGCGTAGACAGTTCGAGAACGTGGGTCGTGTTGGGATAGTTATGTGCGAGACTTAGTACGGATTGTAGACAAAGGAAATTGCGACATATTGGACGTAGTCCATGTCGTTAAGGCCAAATTTATGAATGATTGGATGAAAGACTTGAGTTATGCGAGAGATAGGAAACGATTGGGCGAGTAGGCATTGTGGAGAATTATTGCGATCGTATGCGCAATAACTTGATGCAATGCGAGTGTTAGATGGCCGGCGAGAAACTTATGAGATCGAAGTTACGGGTTTGAATCAAGTTATGTGCAGAGATATTTGGAAGAGGATCGCATGTTATGGGATGATGCATACGAGAAGTATTTTGAGAATAGGCGCAAAGATTTGACTAAGTTGAGTACGGAATAGTTGGTGCTTGAGAATCAAGTTGAGCTTGTTAGTTGTCCCGATATCCTACAACTAAGCTTAGATGAAATGCATATATTGGTGGGATGCCTAAAATATGTGTATCATCCAAACTAAGTTGTATGATTCCAACGATAGTAGCACGAGATCGTGAAACGATCTAGCGAGTCACTTGGATTAAGTGTTATTTTTGGTTCGAGAACGAACCTGATTTTGAGTGGTATATTATGTAATGCCCCGCTCCGCACGGTGCATTACGATGAGTCGTTGACTCGAAGAGTTGCGTTGACCCGATGAAGTATCGATACGAATCGATACAAGAGTTAAGTTGGCCAAAGGTAAGCTTTGAGTCGATTAGAATCTATGAGTCGAATCAATGCAAAGGATAAGTCCCGTTTGAGCAAGTGCTGATGTTAGTTGATCTGGTATGCAGGCTATGCCTTTATGCTGGATTACGAATTGTGGCATGGGCGCGATAGGCCAAATCAACCGAGTAGTTCAAAGGAATGGCTAAGTCCGAGAGTTAGCTGTGCGACCAAGTTATGGAAGCGAGCCGCATCAACTCGGCGAAACGGTAAGGCGTATCGGCTTAAGGTGGGCGGGTTCTTGACTCTCTCTCCCTATTCCTTTACGTCTAATAAAAGATATCATTGTATGCGTAAGATGTTATCGAGTTAGCGAGCGTGGCTCGACGATGAAAGGTCTAAGTATGTGTCAAACACTAAGATAGAACATTGAACAATCGAACAATTGAAGCGACGTGCATCGAGTGTACGAGTCGCGGTAGGACGGTGATGGTAGAACATTGAAAGACAATATTGAGATGTGCATCACGTGCATGCCTCCGAGAACATTGAACACTAGGCGTAGAACATTGATTACGACGCTGAGCGTGCCTTCGTGCACGGAAGCTAGGAAGGAAATTAAATAACTACGGAATTAGGCTATGTGAATAACTTATGAATGGAACACATTGAATACAAGTACGAGATGTCTAAGCCGTTGGGCGTCGTGCATCAATATGGATGTGTTGGGGAATAACGCCGACGGAGCTTGAGATAGGGATGGTGGATTATGTTTATGAGATGCGAACATGCTTATGGAACGGGACTATGTTTATGGAACACGAAATGGATTGGAACATATGACTTGTATGCTATGGCGCGTATTGCATGGTCAATGGACACGGATGGCCCGTGCACGGATACGGCTTCCCTCGGACGATTACGCCGGGGCACCGGGACCGTTCGGTCTAGGAGGAAATTATGTGTGGTATTTATGGTGCACATCATTCGGACGGGTTGCGACTGTACAGTGCTATGATAAGCTATGATATCCGTAAGTTTGGGATCCTTCGGATACTGGACTAGCAACCCGTATCGAAGTGATCGTAGGCTTACATATAAGAGATACCAAGTCCATTACGGTGCGAAACACCGTGACCTTCATATAGATAGGGTCGGTGGGCTGAGATGAGAGTTGGGTGCAAGCGCAGGGCCTGCTACCCTTATGCATATGTTAAGTTTACGATTGGTTAGTTTCGTGAATCGTATGATTGCTTATGTTAAGTTCTAACCATTGCAGGCTAGGCAAAGAGGAACGGAGATGAGCACGAAACACTATGTTATGTTCATGTTATGGATAACTATATCTGCTGCAGGAACACGGTATGGGACACATTTATGATAAGTTGTTATTCGTGAATATTGCCATGAAACTGATCCTAAGGCTAAATAGAAAGATCACAAATTAAGATGCATGTTCACTAAATATATTTAGTGTTTGGTTGGGGGCGAGCGGGTCTTGATCAGTGCGAAGCGAGGACGAAAGCACTAATCCCCTACTAGTTTATGTGCAGGCTCAGGTTATGATCGGCTCGGGACAGAGCTTGGCTTGGACGTGCCGAGACATGGAGTCCTTAGCGTTCAAGAGGAGCTACCGCATAGACGTTCGGACTTGCGACATGGAGATGTTCAACCGAAGATTACTTATTGGCTATAAAGAGGCATAATGTATGGAAAAATATAATCCTTTGTGAGCTAAAGAGATCATGAGCGTTGCAGCCAATTGGCGTGTTAAGTTGGGCTATTCAAAGCCTTTATAATCTTCAGTTCATAATCAATAAAAGAGATTCTTATGTTATATTTTGTTTCCTTCCGCTGCTTATGTTATCGATTTGAGATAAACACTATATGAACCTGTTATCTTGCCTTGCACGAGCGCAACTCCAGGCTCGTGCGGTATCACGCCCCAGCGAGGACAATGATTCGGGTGAAATCTAACGAGGACGAGCGATTTCCCGGATCGAGGCATAACAGTATGCATGTATGCAATATACATGTATGTTGTGTATCCATGTATTTATGTGTGGATACATTAATCAAGTATGTATATAGTGATAACATGAATGAATGAATGTATAAATGCATGAATGAATGTCATATATGAATGAATCAATCAATCAAAGGTATAAGTAAAATATAATGCATTGTAATGAATGTTAACATATATAATGTATAAAAGTATGTATGTAAATGTGCATGAATGTATATATCTATGTAACTATGTAAATATGCATGATGTAACATATGCCTATATATATAAATATGTATGTAATGTGGATATGCATGTATGTATGAAGGTGTGTATTTATATATAGTATCTATTTTATATTATGCATTATTGTGGTTCACATTGCCTTGTGATTGTGTGAGTGCTAGTCTAGGCTTGGTTAGGCCTACTGAGACTTGTTAGACTTGTTTGGGCTAGGACTTGACCTAGTTGACCTAGTTTGACTAGTGTGGTTGACTAGAGTTGACCAAGTGTTGACTTTAGTCTAGTTTGACCTAGACAGTATGTAGATGTATTGTAGCAGTCTATTTTACTATTTTGGATATGTAGTGACTTGTACTATTCTATAGGAGCCAGACACCACTCCTCGGACAGTATATTCTCTTCAGATATTCAGGATACCAGGCGAGTACATTCTCTGATCATTTTATATGTTGTTTAAGATAATATTTCCTGCTTTAGAATTTTTTACTTGATGCTGACACGTTGGTAACACGGATTAGTACTATATGGATCCCTTCATAAGATATTATCTCCCTCGGGAGCATCAGATACTCATGTCTCGTGTGTTTTACTTACATCATGTATCTCATGCTTCTATTATCATGAATCTTCATGTATCAGCTTGTGATTCCTGTACTCTCATGAATCACAGAGCCTTCACGAATCTATTCATGAATCACTCTTGAATCACCCTTTATGGGCAAAGTAGTATAGTCATGAATCTTAACGTAACTTGAATGGATCCTTGTTTATTGATTGGGGATGGGGGAGTAGAAATGAACATGTGAATAATTCCAAAGTAGTATAGTCATGAATCACCTCTTTAGTATAGTCATGAATCACCCTCCAGCTGTTCACATGTTTATCTTGTACTCTGAATTACTAGTCACTGATTAGTTCTCTATTATATTGTAGATATTTACTTATAGTCTCTCTCTTTTATATCATGTTGTTCTTTCAGTTTCATGTAGCTTACTCTCTAGCATGTTTATATTTCCTAACCTGTTATAATTTGCATGAGATGTATTGTGCTCGCTCTTGTCCTGACTGGACCTGTTAAAAATTTAACAGAGGATGATGAGGAACCCTGTACCACTTACCATAGGACTACCCTAGAGGATTGTTGTGACCTGGATCTCCAGCAGAATCCATTAGCAGTAGATGAGATACCATTAGTGTAGATTAGTCATTTTCAGTTGTATTTACTCTATGGATTACTGTATTTGTGATTTGAGATGTTTTCTGGATTTGTGATATCTTAGACACTTAGACTTCTATCCGTTTGTATCTCTCTGTGGATTTTATTTCATATCTATCTATCTTATCGTTTTTTACCTTAGACGTGATTGCGACTGTATTCTGCTATGTCACCTCCATTCGGAGTGTATATACTGTACCGGTACCTTATATTGTTAGATGATTGACCTAGGACAGCGTTCTACCGCCGACACTGCGGCGTAGGCTGGACGTACCCACTTCTCGTGCCCTTACTCTAGGGTGCGGGTCGTGACACATTTTTAGTGGTAGCCCATGCAGGTCGAGTTTATGTAGTGGTATTCGAACTAGAGTATCACTACAGCCTACAGTAGGATTAGGATATATTTTTGAAGGTACTCAATCACAGTTAGGACTCCTTGAGAGATTCATGGGACGACCCTTGAGAATCTTATTTAAACTTCAATTTAAAATCCTTTTCCTTATTTTGTTCGCTCTCACTTCTTGATTATTGAATTTGATTTTGATGGATCGTTGTTGATTTTGATTTTCCTATCAAGATTTATGGCCTGAGTTATGATATTTTTTGATAACATATGTTGACGGGAATACAGAGATGGTAAAATGTCTACTTGATTATGGAATATGTAGTTTATTGCAGCCATATTAGCTGGCATGGCAGAAACATAGAGACCTGACTTCGGATGTACATATCTTGGTTATGAGATTTATAATTTCTCGCAGCTATACTAGTCGACATAGCGAGAATTTTAGACGACATGATTATAGAGGTGCATACCCCAGTTATGGAATCTATCGTTTATCGCAGCCTTACTTACTAGCATGGCGAGGACTCTGAGTAACATGATTTTGGACAGACGCATATGATTATCAGATTGTATCTTGAAAAGGTTTTTAAACATATCATCTCTATCGTACCCTTCTGTTGTTATAAATTGTATTCCATCATCAAATAACTTAGGAGTAGGAGTAGGAGTAGCTTTAGCTATTATTATAAATCTTGTGTAACTTCTTGCTATGGATTTCTTCATAATACAATGAATCGATAATTTTTGCTAGACCTTATCTTGGATTTGATATTATAGCTCTGGTTTCAAAATGGTTCCTTCTTTTAAACAGATAAGCAGAACAGATTTTATCATTATTTCTTTCTTGCCATTATTTCTTGTATTAGCTTTTTGAAAAAAAAAAATAAAATAAAACTGTCCTGATTACATCAATCACCTATCTTTTATCCAATTTTGTCAGTTATATTTTGAAACTTTGAATCTCTATATCTCTTTACCTTGGAAAGGTCGGGAAAATGACGTAAATCATCTGGCTCAAAAGGATGTAACTTGTTATCATATGGCAATCTTGGTAGGAATCTAAATGTTGGTCTTGATATAGAATTTGATTTTTATATTGGAACATAAAATATATATATATATATATATATATATATATATATATATATATATATATATATATATATATATATATATATATATATATATATATTTATATATATATATAGTGGAATATAGTGGACACAGACACTTTACCTGACACGTATGTATGCTACACTTTGATTACCAACCTATCTAAATGCATATTAATATGTTTTTGATGTTTAAATTCTCAAAATCCCAATATTTCTGATACAGTACAGTATCAGAGACTAGTTCTCTGTTTTTCCAAATTAAATTTGTAATTTAAATGTAAATTTTATGTTATTGGTTGTTGTTTACATCACTGCACATGTATGTTATATACAGGATTTTAATTCTTAAAGAAATTGGTTGAGTTTTGTGTTTGAACTTGTCAAATCTGAGACTGTGTGCATATTAACCCTTTAACACTGGATTCTAAGTGATTAGTCCAATTGCAGTTTTTTTTTAAATGTAATGTTTTGAGCTGTATACATTGTTGTATGTAGGGATATAATGTTAGGTTTCATACTCTTACATGTTAGGTTGTAGTTGTGGTGAACATTGGATTCGTTTTGATGTTCAAATTTCTCTAAAATACTGAAACTGAATACATGTTAACATTTTTACATTGATTTCAAATGTTCAGTTCAATTTCAGATTTAATATGTAATGTTGAACTGAACTGAATGATTGAACCCTTCATTTCAAGTTATAACCCCTGTACACTTGACACTCTACACTAATGTTCACAACTGCCATGTAAACCTAACCCTTCCTCTCTATGTTATGTTCATATATCTATATAGATATATATAGAGTTTATGCATACATGTTATAGTGTATATAGATACATAACTAAATCACTACCTCTATATATATATATATATATATATATATATATATATATAAAAAAAAAAAAAAAAAAAAAAAAAATATATATATATATATATATATATATATATATATATATATATATATATATATATAAAATATATATATATATATATATATATATATAATTTTATTTTTTTTCACTACCTCTATATATATAAAAAATAAAATTATATATATATATATATATATATATATATATATATATATATATATATATATATATATATATGGTTAGCCATGCATGTTATGAGTAAATAGGTTGTGCATTGTAGATTGTTTAACCAATATGCCATGAGTAGTGTAACTTGATAGCTATTGTTTTGAAACCCAAATCCTCCTATACACTTTCATGTATATTTCACACACACACACACACATGTCTACTATCTAACCCTATGAACATGTCCACATACACACACTAACCACATAACCTTTACATAATGCTAGTTTTTTCCTCTCTAACATATATATATATATATATATATATATATATATATATATATATATATATATATATATATATATATATATATATTGTTATTGGATTTCAATGCTCGATATTGTGCTTTAAATTTTGATTTTGATTATGCCTTAAAGCCTTGATGATTTGTTATTACTGTATCTTTTCTAGTTTAACACCCTTAATTGCTTGTATGTTTTGATACCTATGATTGTTTTGGTCTAGTGTGACTAGTATACCTAGATGAGACTTTCACTACCACCGTATGCCATGACCCTGTATGTCGTCCTTTAAATTGTATGATTTGATTAAGTTTTGAGACTTTGATTGTGGGGTTTTGACCTAGAAGAGGTATGAACATTTTAATTTCGAGGACCTTGGGGTATGATTGTCTATCCTTCTCATCAGTTTAGTTTCGTCTTTTAATTTCGAGGACGAAATTAGTTTAAGGAGGGTAGACTTATAACACCCACTTTTCTAAAATGAGGATAATTTTAAACTTTTATAAATGTTTATTATTTAATAATAGGATTTATAATTTATGGGAATTTTTAATTAATTTAATACTATTTAAAATTGATGAATTATAATTTTGATGTGTTGGCTAGTGAACCCTAGAACTGTGGAGTCTAGAGACTAACTATGACCATGGGGACCTAACCATGTGATTAGAATGACTATTTACAACTTTTTAGACTAAGGGTATTTTGGTCATTTTGTGACTTTTGAATTATTTAGAATTTTGATTAATTGATGAATTTTAGATTATTTTAATAATATTTAAATTAATGTATTATATTTTTGGTCATTTTTTATATTTTAATATTTTGGGAAAATTTTATATTTTTAATATTGTTTTTATCGGATTTGTTTAGTCGATTTTGAGTTTCGTCTCGTTCCGACTTGTATTGTGACCTAGGTAGCTTAAACTCTAGAAGGGACCCAATATTAAGTTAAGCATGGCCCACAAAACCTAACATTTAAGTTAGTTAGTTAGACTAATTTTTATCATGTTAGAATGGTTAAGTTAGAGACTCAAAACTAGATCCTTTTGACCCCAAACTTGAACCTAGTCTAGACTTAACCATATGAGACTAGAGAGGGAAAATTAGGACATTTCCCATTAGCCCTAATGGACTCTTTATGGCAGCCACCTTTAGGGCAGAATGATTCATTTCATTCATTACAATCTTGCCTCTTTTATTTTTCTTTTGTTCTTTCCTAATTTTAGAGAGCCTTCCTTTTGATTTGATCTCCAAATCAAATCATTCCTTTACCAAATCTTCCCTCAATCATTCTCATTCTCCAAGGGAAGGGTGCTACCAAGGATTGGAAGAGAAGTGCAAGAAGGAGTGTCCACTTTGAGGAATCTTCGTATCGGAGCCGTATCCTAAAGGATTTTATTGGGATTCTACTCCCAGTAGGTAAACCCACCCTCTAAATCGATTTTCTTTGCATGTAAATTAGTTTTGAATCCGTAGGATCCATCCTTATGCATGTGTCCCCTTTAGATTCAAATTTGAGGCCATTTGGAGCTCTCTTGAGGATTTTAGATATGTGTCTTGTGTCTCCATGTGTATGTATGTATGATAATAGTTTAAATAGATATTTAAATTCAGTTTTAGAATGGTTAGAGAGTTGATTGATCTTAGTTAGGATGGTTAGAATGAGTTTCATTTGGATACCTATGTTGGTATCCAAGTATCTTGGCCTACATGTGTTTCTTTTGTCCAAAAAAACTCAAATTCGTCATAATATTCATCCACATTTTTATTAACCAAAGCAACTTAGAAATGTCATAACTTTTAGCTTTGAACTCCGTTTAATCTCCCCTTTTTTTTTAAAAGAACCGTATCAAAGTTAGCTTTCTAAATATATATTTTAATAAACAAAAATCATTCTGAAACTTTTTGTAAAATTATTTGAGTGTCAGCTGTCCGAAAGACAAACGCGTTTCAGTATTTTTGCGATTTCGGGAGCTTTCGGACACGAAAATGCGATCCGTTTAAAGTTTCAGAAAGCTAACACGAAGGACTATGACATACTTTAATCCTAGAATTTAGTAAAGGCCCAATTGGTACAGTATTGGTTTTAAGTAGAAGAGTGACTATACGACATAGACATTTTGTGTAACCTATGAGCCTATATAGTATGGATATTAAATGAATGTAGAGTATGTAATGCATGATATGTTAGATGAATGAAATGATATATATATGATATGTATCCTCTTTACATTAATGTATATATGGTTGAATGCAAGCATATAGGAATGCAATCAATGTAATGTATGTAAGCAATGCATAAATGCATGAATGAAAGAATGATATACAATGTATGCATGAAAGTATATAATGAATGCTAGATATGAATGCAAGGTATACATGTAATGATAGATATGAATGCATAATGTATACATAATGTAATACAATATATAATGATAGCATGTATGCTAATGTAAAATATATGATGCAAGCATGTATATGTCCACTGTTTTTCCCTTTTCTTACATTTTTTTTTCCCTTCCCTTTCCATTTCAGTTTTTCCCCTTTTTTTTCTTCTATTTTTACATGTTGTATACAATGTATATAATGTATAGATACATGTAAGTATGTAATGTGCATGAATGAATGCAAGTATGCATATATGATATGTATGTAGGCATGTATGCAATGTATATATGTATACATGATATATATGTATACATGTATACAATATAAGCATGTATGAATGTATACATGTATGTTGTGTATCCATGTATGTATGTGTGGATACATGAATCAAGTATGTATATAGTGATAACATAAACGAATGAATGTATAAATGCATGAATGAATGTCATATATGAATGAATGAATCAATCAAAGGTATAAGTAAAATATAATGTATTGTAATGAATGTTAACATATATAATGTATAAAAGTATGTATGTAAATGTGCATGAATGTATATATCTATGTAACTATGTAAATATGTATGATGTAACATATGCCTATATATAAATATGTATGTAATGTGGATATGCATGTATGTATGAAGGTATGTATTTATATATAGTATCTATTTTATATTATGCATTGTTGTGGTTCACATTGCCTTGTGGTTGTGTGAGTGCTAGCCTAGGCTTGGTTAGGCCTACTGAGACTTGTTAGACTTGTTTGGGTTAGGACTTGACCTAGTTGACCTAGTTTGACTAATGTGGTTGACTAGAGTTGACCAAGTGTTGACTTTAGTCTAGTTTAACCTAGACAGCATGTAGATGCATTGTAGCAGTCTATTTTACTATTTTGGACATGTAGTAACTTGTACTGTTCTATAGGAGCCAGACACCACTCCTCGGACAGTATATTCTCTTCAGATAGTCAGGATACCAGGCGAGTACTGATCATTTCATATCTTGTTTAGGATTATATTTCCTATTTTAGAATACTTTACTTGATGCTGACACATTGGTAACACGGATTAGTACTATATGGATTCCTTCATGAGATGTTATCCCCTCGGAAGCATCAGATACTCATATCTCGTGTGTTTCACTTACATTATGTATCTCATGCTTATATTATCATGAATCTTCATGTATCGGCTTGTGATTCCTGTACTCTCATGAATCACAGAGCCTTCACGAATCTATTCATGAATCACTCTTGAATCACCCTTTATGGGCAAAGTAGTATAGTCATGAATCTTAACGTAACTTGAATGGATCCTTGTGTATTGATTGGAGATGGGGGAGTAGAAATGAACATGTGAATAATTCCAAAGTAGTATAGTCATGAATCACCTCTTTAGTATAGTCATGAATCACCCTCCAGCTGTTTACATGTTTATCTTGTACTCTGAATCACTAGTCACTGATTAGTTCTCTATTATATTATAGATATTTACTTGCAGTCTCTCTCTTTCATATCATGTTGTTCTTTCAGTTTCATGTAGATTACTCTCTAGCATGTTTATATTTTCTAACCTGTTATGATTTGCATGAGATGTATTGTGCTCACTCATGTCCTGACTGGACCTATTGAAAATTTTACAGAGGATGATGAGGAACCCTGTACCACTTACCATGGGACTACCCTAGAAGATTGTTGTGACATGGATCTCCAGCAGAATCCATTAGCAGTGGATGAGACCCCATTAGTTTAGATTAGTCATTTTCAGTTGTATTTACTCTATGGATTACTATATTTGTGATTTGAGATGTTTTCTGGATTTGTGATATCTTAGACACTTAGACTTCTATCCGTTTGTATCTCTCTGTGGATTTCATTTCATATCTATCTATCTTATCTTTTTCTGCCTTAGATGTGATTGAGACTGTATTCTGTTATGTCACCTCCATTTGGAGTGTATATAATGTACAGGTACCTTATATTGTTAGATGATTGACCTAGGACAACGTTCTACCGCCGACACTGTGGCGTAGGCTGGATGTATCCACTTCTCGTGCCCTTACTCTAGGGTGCGGGTCGTGACAGGTCAAATGGACTTAAAGACATATTGTCCGTGCACGGGTGTTATCTTCCCTCGAACGTTGATCACCAGGGCGCTGGGACCGTTCGACCTAGGAGGGACTGTGGTAAAATCGGTATTGTTGGTGCACTTCATTTAGACGGGTAGCGACCTTCTAGTGAATGTGATAAGCCACTTACTCGAGCATTTCGGGGGTCCTCTGATTGTTTGGGTTAGCAACCGCAACAGAGTGATCATCGTCTTACATATTCGATTTGATAAATATAAGTCCATTCTAGCCCGGAAAGCTAGTGACCTTCATATAGTTAAGGGCGATGGATCGAAAGTGTAAGGTACACTCATACCGTGTACATATAGATCCGTATTGAGAGCACTTATAACATGACAGAAAAAGCTGATAGGCGTATTCACCTTGCGTCGGTGCAAGGGCGAGTGCGTTGATGTTGGTAAGAAGTCACGATAACAACACGGGATTGCTATCGGTTGCCTGTTTACTTATACGAATCGAATAACATGCTTGCCATGATAACATGCTTTACAGTCTTCGAATATGCCATGAACTCATCCTAAGGAGAACATAGAAAGAGAACTAAATTGTATGTTTGCATGAAACAATACAATACTAAATGTCGGTTTGTTAAGTGGGTTTTTGATCAGTACAGCGAGGACAAAAGTACTAATCCCCCACTAGTTTGCTAGCAGGTTCAGGGATTGGTCTGCTCACGACGGAGCTTCGCTTGAACGCGTTGAGGCTTGGAATGCCGAAGCGTATTGAGGCGTGCAACCGCATTGACGCTCGGACATGCAACATGATTGATGCGGCTGTGATATAGAAGGCATGATGTATAGAACGGTGAAATCCTTTGTGGGCAAGAGAGAACCTGAGTGTTGTAGCCAATCTGGCATATATTGTTGGGCTATCGAAAGCCTTTGTAATCTCATTTTGAATATCAATAAAGAGAATTATTTTGTATACTCTGTTTTCCTTTCGTTGTTAATATCAACTCAAAGACAGCAGTATCCCTACTAGAAAAACCAGTCAAAGTTGTGACCTAACCCCTATAAAAGAATTAATTAAATAGCTATTAAGGGGCTGTTTGGTTAAGTTTTCAAAATCAACATTGTGAGTTTAAATGTCAGTTTCTCCTAAAATTGTGTTTGGCACTCTTCACTTGGAAACTACTTTCCAAAAAAAATTTGAGAAACCAACGTTTAAACTCACATCTCAAGAAATAACTCAAAGTTGTTTCCTGAAACACATTTTCCCAAAGTTGACGGGGGACCCACCCCCACAACCACCCCCCAAACCAATCAACTCTCTCTCTCTCTTCTCTAATTCTTTCCAGAAAAGGAAAAAACTTTGCTATACAGAGGAAAAGTTCTTCTTCTCCGGCGAGTGCGGGCTCCGGTGAGCCGAACTATTGTTCGTCTCCGGCGTTTGTCTTCGACCCGTGCCTGTGCCGTCCCCGTGCCTATGTCATCGTGTCGCCTGGAGGATCATAACCTCTTCTTTTCCGACGAGTGCGGGCTCCGGTGATCCAAACCATTGTTCTTCTCTGGCGTTCGTCTTTGACCCGCGCCTGTGCCTACGCCAAAGGCGCCTTCGTCGTGTCCAGCCCCATCTCCAAAGACTTGTCGACAGTGAGCCCCTTCCGCTCCTCCACCGCCGACGACCTAGAGAAACGAGCTTGTAGCCCTCCCGTGTCCGACATGTCTTCGACAGTCAGTTGTGGAGTCGTCGGACACACGAGACACAACGCCAAATATTTTCTGGAAAAAATAATTTCATTAAAAAAATATTTTCTTAAAAAAATTTAACAAATAGAATTTTTAACTTTTATTTCAGAAAACTATTTTTCGGATAAAAGTAACCAAACGCAAACTCAGAATCTGCATATCCAAAAAATAATTTTATAACATCATCTCCAAAAATTGTTTTCAAGAAAAAATTTCAGAAAACATATCCAACCGGACCCTAAACTTTCTAATTTTTTAGAAGACCCGGTTGTGCTAAACTAGTCGGACTTGACCCAAACCTATATAGACATATAGTGCATCCAAATACGCCCATGTAAATGTATATTTTATATATTTTTTATTTAAATTAATATAGAAGTTTCTATGTATAGGAAATATTTTTGTAAATAGTTCTAGTTGTCATTAGCCTATATTTGACCCAAAGTCAAACCAAATTCTAATTAGGCTTGTAGAGCATCCAAGATATACCCATATTTTATATATATATATAAAATATGAATTGTGTATCTATTTATTTATATATATAGTTTCCGCAATGGATAAATAATAAGATATTGTCATAGAATCTAATATATAAAGCATAAGATTTACTAAGAAGATCACGAATAAATAATGAAGATTTATTCATGTATATCTCTACATATAACTCACCATGATTTTCGTGCACATCTATGTGGACAATAGAGAATACAATCTCTCACGTGTCCTTTCACATATCTATTCTATTGTATAATAGGAAAAGATGGTGGTGAAACTTTTGAATTCCTAAAATACCCTTGAGTATTTTATAAACATGATATTGCCATGTCAACTTGCATGTCATTTATGTTTAAGAGTCAAAACAATAAAGTTTGCATGCTATGAAGTCTCATCTTTCTATACAATTCTTCATGTTCTAATGATAATAAATTTTTATGTCCTTACTATATTTTCAAAGTTAATTATTAATTATTCTCAATAGAAAATTAAAAAAGAACAAAATTTGTACTTATAATCCCTTGGCATTTGTAAAAAGACGATAGCTGACCTTATAATATTTTAATTGAAATACGTGCAAAGCACGTACATGTAGACTAGTATTCTTTAACCCAAATATTGCCACCTACATCATCTCCACATGCAACCTCGTCTCCTCCAGACACTACCTCACCATGGCCTAAAACTTGTCTGTGTCGCTCTCGAAAAGACATACGACCCCATGTAGGTGGCCGTATGACATAAGTGGACACCGGACCAGACTCTGCGCCCACTGGCTTCCCAATAAACACAGCGTCACTACACCATCAACACCACCGTGGCCTACCCTCTTGACCTCATCGTGACCCAACCGTCGTAGCCTCGCCTGGCCCAGAGTCGCCCTTTGACACGCCACGTGAGTAGGACATACCTGTCAACATCCAGTAATAGGACTAACACCAGCTACCACTGCCGTTCGCACAATCTGGACGTACTCCGGAACATCCGATCGCAGGTGAACCAAGCGCGTGCAAGCGAGGTCGTACCACCACCTTGTACCCTGTCTGCACCACACACGGGCCGTCGACCTTGCCAAGTGCGTGCAGAGGGGCGTCATATGAAGACCATATGGCCGACCTTAACATAACGCCGCAACTGAGCAGTAGGGTTGTAGCAGCAAAAGCGGGTGCGAGGCTGGTTTCATAGCACGACTTCTGTGTCCTCGCTCCATCAATCATCGAGCCAATTTCTCAGGTTTGATTACAACACTACCATCTTCAAGTCCTCTTAATTAGAAAAAAAAAGTCTAATACGTTAAACCACCCAGTAAATTTCCTGGAAAATCGATGGAAAACTGTTCAAATTTGAACAGAAAAACTCAATCCGAGCTCCCAACTTGGAAGGCCTCTCCCTGTCATATTAGTAGAAATTTTAGAAAACCACATAAATTGGTTTAAAGACAACCTATACAGCTTCTAAACGCTATTTACAGATTTTGATTTCATTTATTACACATCAAGATAAATCTATTTAAAAATTACTAAAAACTTGTTTTAAACAGTTTTAAAACTTCAAAAATTCACCGATACGGAGTCTGCCCCGACACGGGCGACTTCGTCACAGCCTGAGAGAATCAAAAGGTGCGCACGGATGTTGCGAACGTGTGGGATTTGACAGAACTCAAATTGGTTGCGTGTGTGCGACGAATTCGAGGTGTATCAGTCGAGGTACACCGTATTGGCCCCTTTACAAAAATCTCAATTACTTCGTGCACGTTCGTCACATCGCGACGAAACTTGTGCCACTAGACTCGTATCATTTTTTTGCTCCTGTGATCCATGTTTGGTCTGATCCTGAGACAGTTGATCGGATCACCATTTTGGCGGGCCTACAATCCGACTAAACAGATGATTTTGTGCACGACTCATCAGAATCCAAAATTGAATATACTGTTGAGTTCATATTGAAAAATTGGACTCATAGGTATATAATTAGTCGACTTTAGAGACCATAGGTTATGGCACTCTTTTCGATACAAAGCGGGTCCAATGGCAGATACTGTTTTAACTCAAAATTACCATTTTGCCCCTGTATCCATAATTGGACTTATGGGTAGTTAAATTTAGATGTTTTTTATGTCAAAAATGTTGGTGATGTCTGTTTCAGCATCCGGAGACGTTTATAGGGGTTCAGATTTCGTAGCTCTTTGATTTGACGAGTTGTTTACGGGACATTTATGCTACCACCAGACAAGTATACCTTACCAACTTTGTAAAGTTTATTTACATGCATGTTTTCTATTATTCTTGCTTATTCATGTCTCCTTTTCTATTATGTACCTAAAGTCTTGCCATGGTTTATTTTTATGTCTTGTTCCTTTTATCACTTGATTTTATCATTAGTTGTTTTTGTATATTTCCACACGTGACTTCTATAGTTTTGTTTACTTGAGCGACTTGACTTGATCATGTGTTCCATGTTCCATGTTACTTTGACTTGACTGTCGACCAATACTAGGATTGGCTAATTGACTACTCTCGACTCGGAAGACCCACTCAGGGCTACGATAGAGACTTACAATAGTTAGGGAGCACCACGCGGCACGCACGACTACTAACTATAGGACCGGGAGCACCATGCTAGACTACGGTCATTCGATTTGTTTGTAGCCATGCTTAGTATTATTTTCTTTATGACATGTCATGATCTATAGAGTTCTTCCATGTGATCTTCATTCTTGTTCGAGTTGTTGTTTCCTGTTTTCCTTGCATGTTATTTACTGTTATAGTAGGCGTATTTATATCTATCTTGCTAGTCCCCTGAGGACCTGGTGATCTCTCCAGGTATTAGCTGATATTATCAAGGTAGAATACATTGTGGGAGCTTGAGTGCTTCTCCAAAATTTCAGGGTATATTTAGTTGATGATATTATCATTCTCTTCCTTATTTTTGTTTCGTCCTATATTTGGCTCATGTTGTTATTATAGCCTAGTCTTTTACAAGCTTCATCTTTCTTCTAGCTTTTTCATGATACATGTATTATTGGGGATCACTCTAATACATATATCTATTCTAGAATCAGTGTATTACGGTCTGATCAACCTTAGTACACTTAATTCGTCATTGTTACCAATATTTAGTAGATTGAGATATAGTTGATTTAGAACAACAAAACTGTAACTGCATGTTTTCAAAATTGAGGGTAATTTTATCATTTCTCAGTTTTCTATAATTTTGGTGAATTTTAATTTACTTAATACCATTTAAATTGGTGTATTGTAATTTTGGTGTTTTGCTAGTACAATCCTAGTTTTGCTAAGCCTAGAGACTAACCATGACTAAGGGAGCCTAGTCATGTGATTAGAATATCATATTACTACTTTTTAGCCTAGGGATATTTTGGTCATTTTGATAATTTTTGTGAAATTGTAATTTATATTAATTAAATATTGTGCTAATCTTTTAGTTAAGCCTTAACCTAGAAGTTTAACCTAATCTAGATTAGTCTTAAGGTTAGAATCATGGTTAGAACATTCCTACTAAGTGCCAAGGTTAGTAATATCTAGATATTATTGTAATATGCTATTTTCCTTAAGATATTTGTAGAAGGAAAGCCTTAGGACTAAATTGGACCAATGAATGGACTTGAAATTTGGTGGAGAAGCCTTAGCCACCCATCTACATCTAAACCTAACCCTAATTTCTATTTCGCCAGCCACAACATAGTATCCCCTCCTATAAGTATCACATTTAATAGCCCTTGCCTCTTTTCATTTCAAATAGAAATCCTAGTTTAGTGTTCTTCCCCAAAGCACCCCATTTCATCAATTCAACTCCAAATTAAGCCTAGTCTTTTGCATTGGACTCCCCTACAGTAGTAGAAGGGTTGGAAGCTTTGGGACCGTTGCAAATTGAAGGAAACATCGATACTAGGCTCTTTACATTGAGATTCCAACTCTCAATAGGTAAATCTATCTACACCCATTAAATCCCTAATTTTTCTTCATAGATGCATACATCTAGGTACCATACCCCCGTAGACCAAGTTTGGTAGGAATTAGACTTGGTTTGGTATCCGTATCGGACACGTATCGGTGTTTTTAAATAAGTATTTGGTGAAATGCCACATAGAAATTTATTTTAGTAATTTTTAAAACTAATTACATAGGTTTGTAGCTAATTAGGTGTATATTGCATAGTCAATTTTTGTGGGGTTTTTGTGTCCAAAATGGACACGGGGATGCTGTACGACACATCGTACGGCTCCCCTGCTGCTCGGGTGTCCTAGCGAACATGACACGGCACCCCGACACCTGAAATTTGGTGTGTGGGTGTGGGCAAAAACTGACACTATGCACATAAAATTTGAGAAGAAACCATCGAGTGGATTGTGAGAAATCTCACTCGTACTGAATTTACACACACGCACACATGCGCACAGACACGTTCTGATACGTGTTCGTATCTAGGACACGGTGACACTTGGACACATATCAGGGTGTTAGACACGAACCCCTAGACTTGACCTAGCTCTGGACTCGACCACGAGACCTAGGATAGGGTACGTCGTGTCCTTTTGAGTTTGACACACGTGCACGAGACAGTGCACTACACTGTCTCTAAAACTGTGTTCGACAGGTTTTTGGACACACTGTGGACACGTTTGTGACACTGAAAAGACACGAATTGACCCCCAATGTCGACACACATGACCCCCTCTCTGTGATACGTCAGTGGAGTTGTTTTTAAATGTTTTTGGGTTCGATCTATAGGATTTCTGATACATGTTTTAATAACAGTTTCAAATGAGTTTGAAAGGGTAAAATTCAAATATGGGAGATTTCAAATGAGATTCATACTTGTACCTGGGTTTAGGTGTTTACAAAGGATTTGGTTTCATATTTTGTTTTGGTTTTCATTTTGTATTGGGTTCAAATGTTTAGGACTGATACTGTTATTTGGTTTCAAAACGAGTTCAGTTATATAAACCTGGGTTGTTTGTTTTCAAATTGGTTTCCAGAGTTTTGGTTTTCAGGTGATTAGTTCTATTTGATTTTTTGATACTTGTTTCCCATATATTTCAGTTAGAGGTTAATTCACAAATGTATGTTATGTGTATATAGTAATGTATCTTATAGGATAGTAGATATATATATATCTATTGCATATATATATGTGATGTAGGAGTGTTAAGTATATTGTGTATGTGTATATGGGTATGTTAGTAATAGAGGAGAGGCATAAATCAGTTGGAGGGGCTGTATGAGGAAGGATGTGTGTGAGTGAAGAGAGGGGTGTGAACACTTGAGTGTAGGCTTGTACGTTAGAGGGAAGGGGAAGATTTGAACTGAAGTGAAGTTCAGTTGGAGGTTCCAAATTCAGTCAGTTGAGGCATGGGGCTTTATGGGTGTGCGTGGATGTCACTAGAGTAAAGGAAAGCCTTTTCTTCCAGTTCAGTCCCAGGTTGTAGTTGTCTCAGATGTTAGAGTAAAATGTGGGAGCAGTGGAGTGAATGGGGAGTTTAGGGTTCAGTTGAGAATTGAAATGATAGGGATCCAGTTCAGTTGGACTGGTGGTTAGGGTGTGTGAGTACCAATTTTTGATTGATACATAAATAGAGAGTAAGGGAGTGATGTTGAGATATCTTGACTGTTCTGCCTTAACACAGGATCTGTTCCAAAAAGATGGGGTATTGGGGGCTCTAGAGGAGGGAATCAAATCAGTGATTAGAAAAGGGCAGGGCTGGGAACTTGGAGAGCTAACCAGTTTGGGTTGTAGGGGTATAGTTAATTAAGGAAAAGTGGATATGTTTTGGGTAGTGATAGATTCATATAGAAAGAGAGAGTAAAAGATACTAAAGTAGAGAGGTAAGGGAATATGTAAACAAATGTAGGTAAGGATTTGGACATGAAGTGCATGTAGGTAAAGTTATAGGTGTAAGTTAAGGTAATGCATAGGGTAGGATAATGTTAAGGTATTACATTATATGGTAGTATATGTATATAGATGAGTTTTATTTGGAAATACCTAGATAGACTAGAGGGTGACCAAGTTGGACTCCTATTTGACCAAATTGACTAGTTGACCTAGTTTGACCTAGACAGTTGACCAGGTTTGACTTAGAGTTGACTTTGGCCTAAATTGACTTAGAAATTATATAGATTGTATCGTACACTTCATTTACCTTATTTTTGAATACATCATAACCTGTAACTGCTTTAACTAGGATTTTGAGACTCCAGTTCAGACATCTATTTTTATCAATCATTCAGGGTACCAGGCGAGTACATTCTCTGATAATATTTCTGTTTTGTGATATCATCTTTGTTTCTAGTATTTAGTGTAGATATTCTTATTCTCTTGACACATGGTTCACACGGATTGGTATTTGTCTTGATCCCGTCATAAGATGTTATTCCTCTTATATATGGTATACACTGGGCAAGTCTTCATTGTTCATTGTTCATTGTATAGATACGATTCTTGCGAAGGCTCGCGACCTACTCAGAGAATACGTGTCATAACATGTCATGACTGGATCCACTATACTAGTTAGGGATGGGAGTGTTAGCATAGATATGTGATCAATACCCCACTGTATCAGTATTTTATATCATCACTGTATCACCCTTATATATATCATCACTGTATCACCCTTATATATATATCATCACTGTATTGCCCTTATATTATCCTCACTGTATAGTGTTAATCATACACTCACGTATGATTAGCCAGGCCAAACATTGTATCAAGTTCTAAGCCGATCACATGTTGAAACTAGTACTAAACTCACCTAGATTGTAGTTCCAAATATTCTCGTATATGTTATACACTATTTCTTACCCTTCTCATTTACAGTTTTGATATACCCTGCCAGGATGCATGTACGCTCTACTTTACCTAGTATATTCTCTCTATCTACTGCTACATTTTCAATATTGTCTAACTAGAATTGTTGTTTGAGATTTTGTACTCGTTCCCGTCCTGACTGGACCTGTTAAAAATATTATAGATGACGAGGAGGAGTGCCCTACCTATTACGATCCTCATGACGTGGTGGGTATAGACTTGGAGACCCTAGTGCAGCAGGGGCTAGCTCTAGCAGATGAGCCCTTGGTATAGTTTAGCTGATTTTAGTATAGTACTGGACTTTGTCTCCAGATTACTTTGGCTTATTATTATTTGTTAGTTATTCGTATTGAGATTGTTGACTCAGAGATTTTGGACTTGTATTATTCTGTTTTGGATTTTCAGGATGATATTTATAAATCTTGTTGTCTTTATCTTTCAGTATTATCTATCGTCATTCTTAGAGTTTGTGATTGAGTATATTATATTGTCATTGCTTATCCTCCGTTCGGAGTTGACCATTCTCGACAGGTTTTGATATTATAACTATTGTTAGATAGTAGACCTAGACAGCGTTCTACGTCGTTTCTATGGCGTAGGCTGGGACGTTGTCTCGCACTTGTTCCCTTACTCCGGGTGCGGGTCGTGACAAAAACAGCTTATACGTACGCGAGTTGGATTGGAGTCATCTCGATACGTAGCTGACATATATATGACCTCCTAGTCCTATGTATTTTGGGACTGTGGCGTTACAGTTGACATAGGCACGGGTTCTGCAGGAAATATGAATTATTGTTCCCTTATGGGAACCGTAAGGAAGGGATTTTTTTTACACAATAATAATACCAATAACCAAAATAATTTAATTAATAAGTAACCAAAAATAAATTTCTAAAATTTCTAAAATGTATGGTATAATCACTACAAAAAAATAGGCTTTTAGCAGCAAAAATTTTCGTTGCTAAAAGTACCACAATCGTTGCTAAAAGATTTAGCAACGAGAATTTTTCGTTGCTGGACTCGTTGTTTAAAGTGCGTCACCTAAAGTATTAGTAACGAAATGATGAATTCGTTGCTGAATTCTTACTTTTTAGCAACATGACTTCTGTTTCGTTGCTATTTTGGTGGACACACGTTTCGTTGCTAAAGGTAGAAGTCTTTAGCAACGAATGCTTGTCGTTGTTATATAATATATTTAGCAACGACAATATAGCATTGCCAAATGCACAATTGTTTGGCAACGCACATATTTCGTTGCTACAGTGCGGTAATTAGCAACGAGCATTAATCCATTGCCGAAAAAATTAAAATTCATCACATTATTTAGTAACGATTCATTGTCGTTGCTAAACCAAACTATATTTATTTATTTATTTATGCACACAATAGTTTTGAATAAATTAACACAATAAAAAAGATAACTTAACTACTAAGAAGGATAAACCTGAGTTCAGCTGAGAAAGCATAAAAGTTGAGCAAATTGCAAATTAGCGGGGACTCTACTAAATCTAAGAAACTTATTACGATACTTTAAAGTACAATACAAACTAGATCTTTATAGAGGAGATGTCTCCAAATAAGTCATGCCATGCAAATAAGGTGTTTTTGTTCTTTCCCAAATTATCTTACAGATATGATTGGTTTCAATCAGATGCCAAGGGCGATCAATCGTATATTTACACACACCATGCAAACAGAGAAGCTAATCCACAAGCCCCAAGTATCTCCCGTGTCGCGATACAGATTGTTTGGCATGGGATAGATGTGTAACAGACATACCATGGCTTAAACGTCAAATACTATTTGGCATGCAGAATATTGGTGAAGTAGACAATGCTGATAATACTTCGAAAAATGGGTAGGTTTACCATCAACCGAAGACGAAGATAACATGATTCTTATTCCTGGAAATGATCTTTGTGAAAGAGCTTATACTTTCTACAGAGATGTACATGATAACAAGACATTAAAAGTAGGTTAAGGTCTAGGAAATGACGGTTATACCTGTAAGGGATACCCAAAAACTACTTCTAAGGTTTTCAGAGTTGGATTCATGCTTCAAATTTTGGAGGAACATGGGAGTGCAGTTACAACTAGCAAGATAAGCAATGGCTTCAATATATTTTGCTAATTAAAAATAATTTTGCATTCACAATATTCTTTAGTGAAAAATTATAACAAAATATGGTCGTGTTTATGCTTAGAAAAAATATTACACCATATTGTAAATGAAAATACTTCACTAGCCTTTATAATATTCTCTTTTTTTCTTACAAACCTGTATTTTTTTTTCAGGACTATTGTCAGAGTGTTTAATTCAGGAGGAAACAGATGCAAATTGGGGCTTATTGTAAATTTTAAATTAGGGTGTATTGTCTGGATGTTCTCGTGCTCACGCTCAGAACAATATTGTCAATTGGGGCTTATTGAAATATTTAATTCAGAAGGAAACAAATGTAAATTGTGAATACACAGTACAAATTGGGAGAAAATAGATGTCCTCGACTAAAAATTAACAGATATCTACAACAATGCATTCAACACTTTCAAAAAACTAACATTAAACTCAGAAGAAAAATAAACTCAGGAGAAAATCAAAAAGGGGTTGGTGACAAAATAAACTCAAGAGAAAACCCTAGATTTTTTAGGGAAAGACGAACCTTAGATGAGGAGGTCGTCGACTGGAGAGGCGTTGATGGAAGGGGCGACTGTACGAAGAGGCGACTGATCGGAGAGGCCTCCGACGGAGACCGTAGATCCAAAACCGTCGACTGATCGGAGAGGGTCTTCTTCGTTCTCGAGAGGCTTCTTCTTCTTCGTTCTTTTGGAGAGGAGAAGTTTTTTTTAAGAGGGTTTTCTATTAAGAACGTAGGGTTTAATATATATGTACTGTAGAGGAATATTTTGTTAAGAGGGAAAATTTTCATTTGCCTCCCAAAGGAAACCGCCAAAAATTGCTCTAAATAATTTCCTTTGACATATTTAGCAACGATGGATTCCATTGCCATAAATACAAATATTTTAGCAACCAATTAATTCATTGCTAATTTTAGCATGAAAAAAATATAGAGAATGTAGCAACGAAATTGACGTTGCCTATTTACTTTCTAGTCTTTGGCAACGAAAATTAGTAACGACTAAAAATTTTGTTGCCAAACTTGATGTTTAGCAACGACAACGATATGCGTTGTAGAAATGATTTTTTCGTAACGAAAACGACCGTGTTGCTAGAAAATTCGTTGCCTTATGGAGCATTTCTTGTAGTGAATAAATTTAACACACGCACGCACGCACGCGCACACACATGCATGCATGCATGCGCACGCGCACACACACACATAATTGTCTATTTAATTAAAAGAAAATATACATTGATTAACTAATAACAATAATACCAATAAATACATAAGAATAATTTTAGGGGAGTTTACATAATTCCTCTAGAAAAATCATCCACGTAGGCCACCATACCCTATGTGCATATGTCAACACAAAACATAACTATATATTCAGATATACACATTGGTGGTTTTCCAATATGGGACTAAAGTTTCCAAATCCATGTTAGAAAACCCAACAGATCCCTTCGTTTTTCGTAAAGTGAACCATGTGTATGTGTGTATAATGTGGGATTTGTGGTCAACGATTAAACTAATAAGATTTAGGAGCTTGAGGGTTCAAATCTTATATTCACTATGCCTGCAGTTTTTGTGTAAAAAAGTGAATACAATAAGATTTGAACGCTCAACCTCCTAAATATTTTTACTATACTGACTAACTACAAATCCCATATATATATATATATATATATATATATATATATATATATATATATATATATATATATATATATATATATATATATATTTGAACTAGGTAAATTGCTTCTGGAATCGCTCCCACTGGGATTCGAACTCCTGACTACTCGGGCCGCATGCGTCTCTCTTAACCACTAGGCTAGATGTCATCTGCATATATATACTGCATATATATATATATATATATATATATATATATATATATATATATATATATATATATATATATATATATATATATATATATATATATATATATATATATCCGTGGAGGTGTAGTCCGTTGGGTACACCATGGAGTCTCATGGGGATGAGCACGGTTCAAATCATCCCTTGGCATTGCTTGCCGGTCCGAAGAAAAGGACACCTCAAAAAATAAAAAAAATATAAATATAAATATATATATATATATATATATATATATATATATATATATATATATAGGCATTTTTTTCAAAAAATAAAATAAAATAAAAAAAATGTTAAGAAAACGCCCATTTTAGGACATTTTTGTGTTAAAAACATCATTCCATTGGACATTATTTTTTAATTTTTATTAGTGTAAATTAGTTAGTTGTTGATGTCATTAATGCCAGTAAATGGGAAACTAATTTTCAGTCTAAAAATAAAGGCACTACCATATGATGTTTTAGTTCTTGTTTTGTAATTTTGCAACTTATTCTTTAAGATCAATTTTACAAAACTTTAATACTTCCTATAAAAATTTCCGTAGTAAACTAGGTAAAGTTTTCTATAAATTAGGAAAAGAAGAAATAGATAAGTTCAGTGTTTAACACGAATTTTGGTTGGATTTTTAATTCTCATCTTTAAAAAAAAAAAAATTAAACCCAAACCCAGGGACGTCCGTCCAAAACTTCGGCTACAAGAAGATTATCGAAACCGAGCGTAACTATTTCACAAAATCAGGGACATCCTCGGAAACTAATCATTCCTGTCTCTGGAGGGAGCGACCAAGTTATTAGGCCCTCTCCAATGGGGGTTTCTATCTCCCTATTTCTATTTCTATCTTAGAAATCTAATTTATAAAAAAGTAAATTCGTTCAATGGTAGTTTCTATCTCAATTTATATTATGTAGAGTTAATGTAGGATGGAGAGTTTCAATAAGAGCGGGTACCAATTAATATTGGACCCCATTTATTAAATTGATCTTTTTATTTATTACCACATATAATAGAAATGGGAAACTATTAGAGAGTATTTTTTTGTGGGTACAAATTTTATATAAAATTTTTAACAACTAATGTAAAAGTTTCTTAAAGTACAATAAAATTACAACTAGGATAGAAACTCAATTTTAGAAATCACCTTGGATATGTCTTAGAGCCACGGGTCACGCCGTCATGACCGGTGACGTGGTACCACACACTGCTTGTTCTCGCCAAACAAACAGCTCTCCCCATCTCAAGCCGTTGCTCCGACGGAACATTATAATCCAGACATTATACCCAAACATAATGAATAGAAGTTCGACACGTTTGTGTAATTTTTTAATTGAAAAATTTTGAATTTCATCCAACTTATTAATATGAATTTGTACTTACATCCAATTTTTTAATTTTATTAGACTTATATTTTACTTTTTGTCAAGAAAGTATTCTTTTTGTCACCAAAATATTCGTTTTGTCATAAAAAATATTTTTTTTGACAAAAAGTGAAATATAAGTTTAATGTAAGATGTAAGTACAAATTCATGTTAATATGTGGAATAAAAGTCAAATTTTTTTTTTTAAATTTTGAAATCGCCCCATCGGACATCGGTATTTCATTGCGACAATCATGCAAAAGAGTTTCACTCTTTTCGTATTTTACAAATGATAGGTCCCTTATGACAAATATTTCATTTCACATCGTAAACTTGCAATATTATCTTAAAGTGGCATCTTTGTGAAAATAATAAGGACGAAAAGGTAGGTACTCTTGTTTGAATACTGCAGCCTTGGGCATCACGAAAATGGTCAAAGTGGAAGTATCCACTGCTGTGCAAATATTTCTAGGTGATCACGGATTTCCTGCTTATACAGCGACCAAAATCTTTCATTTTTCAGAAATTTTTATCCTACGTGATTAATTTAATAGTATTTGTAAAAAAAGGAAAAAATTTTGCAAAATTCCAAAAAATGGGACATCGCGCCAACCTACATGACAGTGGTGGCGACGTGGCGGCTGGAGAGGGAGGAGAGAGAGGGACCGCCAAGTAGGATGGCGGTGGGGGGGGGGGGGGGGGGGGGGGGCTCGCCACCCTACTTGGCGCGATGGAGGGGGGGGTGTCAGGTGTGTGGCCTTCTCGAGAAGGGAGAGTAGGAGAGAGAAGGGAGAGTAGGAGAGAGAGAAGGGAGGCCGCCAAGTAGGGTGGCGGTGGGGTTGGGGGGGGGGGGGGGGGGGGGGTGCCACCCCACTTGGCGCGCTGGAGGGTTAGGGGGCTGACACGCTAGGGAGTGGGGGCCACTTGCGGGGAGTGCTTCGACGGGGTGAGGCCGCCAAGTAGGGTGGCGGTGGGGGGGGGGGGGGGGGGGGGGGGGGCACTCATTTGGCGGGGTGTTATGTGGGGTGTTGGGTACAGAGTGAGAGGGAGGAGAGGGGGGGGGGGGGGTGTTTGGATTCGAGAGAGAGAGGGGGTGGGGGGGGGGGGGGGGGGGACCCCACCTCGACTGTCTAATTTAGCAATCTTAACTATTTACCAGATCCAATCGGTTTGGCATATACTCTCCAATTACAATTCGGTTGATCACAATTATATATAAATTCCACGAGCATTATCATAACATTGACTCGAACAACTAAAATTGTGTTGAATTGTTACATTACTTATAAAAACTTCTAAATTAGAACGACTAGAAAATTCTTTTCCGATAAATAATTCAGAAGTAATTGCATTATCAATATCATCTACCTCATGATCTACATTTTCAATTAATCATCACTATTTCATCTCATCGTTCATCTTCCGTATCATCATCATTATGGTCATATTTATCAGATGACTGATTTTCTTGTAAATTGGAAGAGTTGGTTGGGAAGAACTAGCACCTGACTAACATGGGTAATTAGAAAAAT
>JANAVB010017563.1:65000-96289 GCA_029216955.1 Iris pallida | reverse complement strand
TAGTTTTTTCGAAAACCTAGAAAAAAATTCCAGCAGCCTTTTGTGGGAGAACTCATTTAGGGTTTCCGATTTCCCGAAGCGATTCCTGCCAACCCCGACGTGCTTTCGTGTGCCGTTTTTTTGTTGGAAGCGTATTGAGTAATTTTTGAATATGTAATTTATTTTCAATTCTGAACCTTAATTTGTAAAATTCGTAGAGTGTTGTTGTTCGAACTTGACACGATTTCGGTGTTTTCGAGATTCCGGGAGAACCAGAATCCGAATCACGAACCGTTTAAAGTTTCGAAAAGCTAACATAGATCTCTACGACATATATTTTTCCCAGAAATTAATTAGTTCATCCCTTATTTTTTAGTAATTCGTAGAACTCAGTTTTAACCGACAAATCATCGATTTGGTCATAGTTAGTCATAACGGCGATATCTTCTGACCAAAGCCTGATTTTGTGGCACGTCGATTCTAGTGCACTATGGCACTGAAATCTTCTGGGGTACATACTCAAATCATCGAGTTCATGTCGTTTTATCACGACCCGCCCCGTTTAGGGTACGAGACGTGGGTACGTCCAGCCTACGCCGCAGTGTCGGCAGTTAGAACGCTGTCCTAGGTCCAACATCTAACACAATCTAGAATAGCTCTAATTGGAGAATGATATATATATGGTACAACTCAATCAAATAACTAAGATGGAATAGAAGAAAGATAATCTCACAGAGAGTCACAATATGAATAATAATCCCGGTGTACAACCACACCATAATAAATCTCAATACAATCACCAAAGTCTCATAACTAGATAATAATAACAGTCTAATCTAACTCAGGGCAAGTCCTCAGCGACTACTGAATCCTGCTGAGGGTCCAGTCACCTGTGTCACTAGGCCTGCTCCTAGTAAGTATCGCAGCAATCCTCATCATCTGTAATATTTTCAACGGGTCCAGTCAGGATAGGAACGAATACATATCTCTCACACATTCATAACATGAAAGGAATATGAAACAAGCTATAGAATATACAAGATCAACGCTGATAAAGAAAGAGAGACTATAAAAAAAAGAACTTGATATAGTGGAAATAGATATACATGATATAGATATAAAACTGAGCTAACTACTGATTCAGAGTACATTTTGGTTATGTAAACGGCTTAGGTTATACATGACTTAAATCTAGTTTGGAGTTATACATGAAAAGGGTGTAGATCACATAACCAAATAATACTCCCCCTGCCCCAATCAGTACACAAGGATCTGTCCAGGTTATGTTATTGCACATGAAGGTAGTGCGTCCATGGATAGCTAGTCCACATGCACACTGGGTATACATGAAGGCTCACATGATCATGAGTGTACATGAAGTCACATGAGTTATACATGAATAATTATAAATGCATGAGTAGACGATGCACATGATAAAGTTACACGAGCACATAATCCGATGTATCCGAGGGATAACATCGCATGAAGAGATCCATATAGTACTAATCCGTGATATATCGTGTCAGCAACAAGTAAACTAGTCTATAACAAGTAAATATGTCACGCCCCAGTACCGAAATATGGGGACGGACTAGGCCAGCTACTCCATATGAGTACTACGTCATACGGCGATCGTGGCTGTCGAGAGCTAGGGGGTACATGCTACACAAGTCTCCTAGGTCCCACAGATTCTATGTCTCAATCAATCAATCACATCAGCAAAAATGAACTTAAAGATAAAGCAGTAAGGGTCCCCGACGCTTCATCAAATGATCATGAGAGACTAGCTTTATAATTTAGCTATCTCAGAGAGTCAGGAGTACAAAATTTACACGCTGCAGTCTGTTTAATTACAATTATGTACTGACACAAAAGATCGAGTAATCCGGCTAACAGGTGCCGGTGGCTAAACGCCGCAAAAGTATAAGCAGGAGTGTAGAGAAGAAATCCACTCGAGTCCCCGAACTGCCATGCTCCTAGTATGCACCATGGATGTCAGGGAGGAAGATATGTCCTCTGGCTCTGCTACGAGATCTGGCCAAACAAAACCAGCGGGGTCAGCCCCGAATAGCAAGTACCGCCAAAGGGGCACAAGAGTTAAGACTAAAAAAACCCAGTTAATAGAATGATTGATAATAGTAATACTTCTACCATTATAGGGTAACGCCACATCCTCGAACCCATATGGCACCTTACAACCAAACAAGACAAAAGGTGCCGCATGGATCGGGACGCGTCGTACTCTATAACTTCGCATAAGTTAAAGGGTATAACGATAAATCTCCTGATCGTGACTTCGGTCGACAGCCTATCGTAGCACATAACCAATCCACAATCAAACAAGAACATGGGTTGGATCATGCACCATGATAGACCATGTTCCTCAGTCATTCACACAAATCACTTCACAACCAGAATAAGTCTTCCGTTCATAACTTCGGTTCCACACCTGTCATGTACGATAACCAACCCACAATCAACAAGAACATGGGTTAGATCACATACCATGACAGTCCACTTCCCTCAGTTATTCACGGAAGGTAGTAGGATACAAGCAAGTCGTTTTCACGGCCAATCAAGTCTACGAGTTTCTAGTGGGACGGCTTATCCTCGCATCATGTATTTAGAAATCCTCAGATCGTATCTTTCCAGCAAGCTAACCCAGGGTCGCGTAGACAGGTATGATTGAGCACAGGTCCCTCGTAAGGCCCCTTGCTAAAACATATAATAGCAGGAATTAATCGGATACAGTCATCCACTCGTTGCAGATGACACAGTATCCGTGGAGACCACCTCGCGTCAAGACAGTATCTCAAGCTGCTGGTGTAACACGATCTCGGATTCTTGCCCTCCCCATGCATCGATATGTTTAGTTGCCTAGTTTAACCCTAGGTGAAATCTTGGACTCACATGCTGTGGCCTGCATGATTATCCTCCTAAAGTCGTACTTTAGTAGAGTACCCCAAAGAGGATCCATGTCAAGTGTCCATGTTCTACCCCTCCTTAGTGTAAGCTCATCAAATCCACGTGGATTACGAGTCATTGTCGAGCATGAACAAGAACTGGGACATTCAGGTACATGTATCAGGAAGGAACACTTTGTTCTCCGGGTCATTAGTGCTCATGTCATGCCGGGACAAAACGTAAGGATATAAAATGGGCATATAATATATAATAATAATAATAAGATGACAAGATAGGCACAAAAGTCCATGCGGTCGGGTCAATACTGGTTCATGCGGCGGGACTGCACGCTCATGCGGCTCAGGAGCCCAAGGCGCATGCTGCTGGAAAGGCGGGTTTTCATGCGGCTGCAAATGGAGCAATCGCCAGGCGCCGGGGTTTAACAGCATATGCGTGATAATCAGACGAAGTCCTATGCGGTCTGAGCATGGGCGATACATATGCGGCTGGATGATGGATGGGCCTTATGCGCCCCAAAAACAGTAGCGCATATGCGGCTGGTGCAAAAGAACTCATGCGGCTGAAGCTAGCCGCATGAAGTCCATGCGACTCAAGATAACAGGGGCTCATGCGGCTGAGTCTGAACAAAGCTATGCGGCTCAATTACTTGCCGCATGAAGATTCATGCGGTCAAGTACTCAAGCAAGTCTTATGCGGCTAGGAAGAACTTTCCATACGGCTGAGCTCGAACGCTCTCATGCGGCTGGAAAGGCCATGCGGCCAGACTTGCTGCATGAGGACTCATGCGGTCAAGTACTGCTCTTCTTCTCCACTTGTCCGAGAAGAGGAGCAACAACCATGGCTTCCAAACTACACAAAACCTTCATCCGGAGCCCAAATCGAACTTCCTTAGTCAAAATGGGGTAGAACGAGATCCTCTACAATATGGAACCATCAAAACTAGGAAATAACAAGATTAAGTAGATCAAAACCCAAGAAATCCGAAATAAAGTAAACCTAGATCTACAAAATTAAAGCTTCAAATGGAAACTTCCAAGTTCTAAACTAGTATAGGTTGAGGAGAAGAACATGTTTTGGCAAATAGTTTTGAAGAAATCATGACAAAATTATGGATCCTCTCTTGAGCAAGTTGGTACTTGCCTTGTTGATGGAGGAAATTGGTTGGTGGAGGAAGTAATGAGGGAAGTAAATGAGAGGAGAGAGAATGAGATGAGTATATATAAGATCTTGGACCCATGGGTTCATGATGAACCAAAGGGTTCATGATGAACCATTGGTGAACCAAGAATGGTTACCCAATGAGCCAAAATTGTAGGCCCAAATGCAGAAAAATTAGGAAATAATATTTTGCCGAATATTTTTGGGAAATGCATGAAGAAATACGGCATATAAATTATCTATAATACAAGATAAATACAATTATCAGTTTATGTATTAAAATACGTATTCCAGGATTGGGGAGTGACAAAATACGTCCAAACAAGAATGAAACGGTCAGAGAATGTACTCGCCTGACATCTGAGCTGCTGATGAATGGTAACTGAACTGGAGTGATGTAAACCTATTTAAAGCAACCACAAGTCACAACAAGGTCTAACTATCATAAGGAATGTCTACATGCAATTCTATGATTAGGTCCTTCTAGGTCAAGTCAACCCTTGGTCACTCTGGTCAAACCTGGTCAACTCTGGTCAACTCAAGTCAACTAGTCGTTTACTAATTTCTAGGTCATACCCAAGTTTTCAGGTCTTCGGAGTTCGTTTGAGTATTGGATCAAGTTTGACTCAAAGTTGACTTTTGTCAACTTTGTCAACTTGTCGGGCCAATTCGACCAAACTAGCTCCTAACGACGATCCTAATCTGTCCCAACACTTCCTATGTCTACACAGCAATTATTACATTCCCTATATTTATATATTTATCACAAGTAATATAGTATATATATTATATATATATATATATATATATATATATATATATATATAGATATATATATATATATCTATATATAAGATATATAGATATCTATATATATATATTTATATATATATATATATATAAGTTATGAAGGGAAAATGTTTGTGTGTGAACGAGGTTGAAGGCTGCTGGTAATGAGTCTCAAATCTGAGAATCAGATTAGAATGCGTCTACAAGAATATTCCTGTACAAAATACCACAATCCATAGCAACTATATATAAAATATATATATACATATAGGCATACATATGGATATATTGTGTATACCAAGTATAAAAGCCAACGAAGGTCGATCTCAAACCTGGCATGAGTTTCCAGGTCTGAGATCAAGGCCTCGACCCTTACTTTAACATATATTCGAAATTAGGCATAAAAGGAATATATATTATATATATATACCTATATTATATTATATATATATATATTATATATATATATATATATATATAATATATATATATATATGTATATATTCCCTATATATATATATATATATATATATATATATATATATCTATATATATATATATATACTATATATATATAATATATATATAGGAGCGGATCAAAAGCCCCCCTTAGAAACCCCCCCCAACCCCCCTCACTCTAATTCGTAATATTAATGTTAATATTAATGTTAATATTAATGTTAATGTCAATATTAATGTTGTTAAATATTAATTTTTTTATTTTTTTATATTAGTGTA
This sequence comes from Iris pallida, assembly GCA_029216955.1. Taxonomy (NCBI): domain Eukaryota; kingdom Viridiplantae; phylum Streptophyta; class Magnoliopsida; order Asparagales; family Iridaceae; genus Iris; species Iris pallida. Next base: position 90,700 of record JANAVB010017563.1, on the reverse strand, counting down.
AATGTTAATGTTAATATTAATGTTATGTTAATGTTAATGTTAATATTAATTTTAATGTTAAGTTTAATGTTAATTAGTATTTGATGTTAATATTACATTAATATTAACATTAACATTAATATTAACATTAATATTAAATGAAATTACGAATTAGAGTGAGGGGGTTTTTAGGGGGTTTTCTAAGGGGGGCTTTTGATTCGTTCCATATAATATATATAATATATATATATATAATATAGATATATATATATATTATATGATATAATATTATATATATATAATATATATATATTATATATATATTTTTATATATATATATAATATAAATATATATATATATATATATATATATATATATATATATATATAATATATATATATATATATATATATTTTATATATTATATATATATATATAATATATATTTTTATATATATATATATATTTTTTTTATATATTTTTTTATATTTTTTTATATATATTTTTTTTATATATTTTATATATATATATATATATTATAATTATTATATATATATATATATATATATATATAAAATATATATATCTATATTATATAATTAAAACTCCATAATGCATAAAAATAGCTAGAAAATATGAATCAAACCCAAGAGTCAAATCCCACAAGTCTAAAACACGACAAGGATCAAAACTTAGAATTATCGCATTAAATCCCAGGGAATCAAATTATCACAAAAATTTCAAATTCAATTCCAAGGAAAAAACCCAATTATACTTGAAAAGGCAAACAATAGGTAATAATCCCGCGGATCACTTTTCGTAAGTCCAAAATATCATATATAAGTTAACAAGTCAGGAAATATCGATTAAAAGTCGAAAAATCAAATATCACATTTCTATTCAAATATTGAACCCGAAAAACCCAATTTCGACAAAACGACCCAAATCACAAAATACTCCAAATCAACTCACGAAACTTGGCAAATACGTTGGTCTCAACATATGGAACGTGCTCGGGTACTCCCGTGGTCGAAACCGTGTCTGTGTCGTGTCCAGAGAGTGCGTATCGGAAAACCGATTTCGCGTGTCGAAGAGGGTGTTCTCGCTCGATTGCGCGTCACACGCACAACGAGAAGCTTCGTGCTCGTACACACCGCTAGGTAGGGTCACGGGGTAGGTCTAGGACATGTCGAGACGACATGAGGTTGCAGCGACGCGACACAGCGGCTCGCGCAACAGCACAGGGCCTGCGCGCGTGCGCGTGCGTGCGTGCTCGTGCATGCGTGTCGCCGCTCGTGGCTCGCGCGTCGGGCCATGCCACGACTCGGGATCGATTCCCTGGGTAGTCTAGGAATAGAGCTACATTTTCCAACTCCTGGTATGGGTCTTCGATCCGCCGTGTTCGCGTACGAAGGCCGTGTCAGCGGCAAATTTTAGCCCGAGTGCACAGTTCAGCCGACCGGTGCACGTGCGATTACTCCGCGCTCGCTCGACGAAACGTCGTGAAATTTTACGGGCATGTGGGCAGAGGTTTCCCCTACGTGCTTGTAAAATTTCACGTAAGAAGGAGCTCTGTGCTTCGAGTTATGACGCACAGACTGCAGGGCGTGCACGGGACCGTGCACGGGATCTCGTGCACGCGTGTCCGTGTCCGTTCGGATGCCGAAATCGTGTCGTTTTCCGATCCGTCTTCACGAAAGTTGTTACAAATCATATAAGCAAAGATTTTGTGAAAACAGAATCAAAATTAATACTTTTCAATTCTAAGTGGCATTTTGTCGAACACGTGCAACGTGAGACCGATACGTGTCCGACACCGCTATCATACGAAACCAAAATCCTACGAAACTTCACACACAGATCAAGGGTGCCTATATGCAAGCAATAATAAAGAAAAATCAGGAGAAACAAAGGTAGATCGGGATTTACCTATTGAGAGTCGGAATCTCAATAAAAGGAATTCCCCGAGCGCTTTGTCGGCCGATTTCTCCCGAGCAAATGCCTCCTCCTCCTTGCTAGCAGTACTCCAGCAAGTCCTCCTCTTCCAACGAGCGCAACAGAATTTGTTTGAGGTGAAACGGACTCCGGATGAGAAATCTAGGGTTTTTGGAGGAAAGGAAATTAGGGTTGATCTTGGAGGCTATGGAATTTTTCTTCACAAAAGGGAGGGGGCTGCAATGGTCGGACAGGGGTAGGGGGTGTTAGGTTAGGGTTTGCACATGGGCCAAGTACTACATGAGTTGCTAAAAGGCCCATACCAAAAAGGCTTATAAGAAAAAATGCTTAAAAATTACTAAACAATTCTAGAAATAGGTAAAATTCTAAATTAATTCTAACAAGTCAGTAATGAACCTAAATCACATTACTAGGCTTCTAACATGGTTGACTAAGGTTATACCATCTAGGTCCTATCAATGCACCAATCAAAACACACAACAGTCAATAAAAATCAAATAATGCACAATGACTAAAATACCTTTAGCCTAAAAATAGGTAATTATCTAATCTAGTCACATGGTCGAGTCTCCTTGGTCATGGTTAGTCTCTAGGTCAAGCAGTCTCTAGGGTTAAGCTAGCAAAACCAAAATCACAATTCACCCATCTAAATAATATAAAATAAATAAAAAAATCACCAAAATTCATAATATGATTTAAATATTATTATTAAATGATAAAAATTATAAAATTTCAAAATTATCCTCATTTTCGAAAAGTGGTGGTTATACTTTTGACTACTTAGTCATCGATGTGCCTCGATTTATGTGCCATGGGTTCCGCATTGGAAACCGTCATCTTCTTTGGCTAAAAATTAGTACATAATCTTAATTCCAGAATTATATTAGATTAAATTAGGTTTTTAGATGATTTATTATAGAATTAAATATAATTAGTTATGTTTAACCATTAGCCACTTTCTAGGATTTTTAGCGTAGGATTTTCATAATCTAACTTGTGGTTATTTATGTGATGGGGTAGATCGGTCTACGACGTTTGAGTTGTGACTTCATCATCTAGCGGAGCAAGGCAAGTATCACTATGACCTATGTTGCCTTTATTTTATGCTGAATGTTATTCATTTCTTTAAATTGATAGCCTTATCTTTTATACCATTGGTGCACGAGAGTTATACTTGTTACCATAGCTATACATGCTCACTTAATATTTTCGTTCAATGTTATATCTTCAATGTTCAATATTTAAAGTTAAAGTTAATGATAACGTGATCATGTTTACTTGTGAGAGAGTCGGGAGGGGGAATACAACTAGTATGCATGTGGTCTACGCAATATACAATTTCTTCCCAATGTCAATGTTGATAGCAGTCATTACACCTCACGTACCGACTGCCGGATGTACTAACCCGTCCATATGCAGAACACTTGTATTCTAAAATACACAGTATACGTGATTTGTTTCGTGTTGACGTTTTGTCCACAGGTTTGTCTTATATTCATCGTTCTCTTATATTTTCTTCGTGTCCTAGTTATACCTTCAACTGCTCCAAGTCATAATTGTACTCTCAAACCGTTTTCCAAGATATAGTGGTTTCTTTTGATATCATGTTATACTCATCCTCCTCTTATTGATATTTTGCGTGCTTGTATATTATATTATGTAGTGTAGTGTTATGGTGATCTTGCTCCAATCATGACTGGATAACTGTTTTTCAGCTTTAGACGACGTGGTTTGTCCCAAGGTTTATGGTGCGTATCATGGTGATACTGACGTTACCAATATGCCGATTGCTTTTTCTGATGCGGAGTAGCATATTTCTTTCTTATGCACTTTCGTGTTATTCTTAGCTAGTGAGCTTAGCAGACTTTAGTTCTAGTTGTTTATATTTATTTTTAGCGGGTTTGTTCCCGAGACTATTCTGAGTTGTAGTGGATCTTTCTTTAAACCATTTATTGAGACTTTTAAGTTTAATCTCTTTGTATTAACTTAGTTGTGGATGATATATGTGGACTGTGTACTTGTATAGATAAATGCTTATCATAGAAAGCGTACTACCGCTGACTCTGCGGCGTAGGCTGGGCTTGTGCACGTCTCATATCCGAAAAGCATGTGCGGGTCGTGACAAGTTTTATGGTGGCCCATGCAGGTCAGGTTTCGTATAAGGTTGCGAACTCACGGTTAGTACTCCAACTTAGTTGTACTAGCTGTGAACCTGCGAATAGAACTGAAGATAGGATTTAGAATAACTTTTAGGGGAGGTTCATATCATCCACAAATAGGATTAGTATTTTAGAGATCTCTTTCGCATGCCTTGATACGTTCTTGATCTCTATCTTGACTTCAATTACTCCTTGATTTGCATCCTGATTGAATCTTCCTACCGTCTAATAATTTTCCTTAATTGTAGCCAATGGATTCTCAAGACAGGAACACTACTTTCATGAACGCCCTATCAACTGCAGGCGGATCTTCCACGGGATCCCACCGACACATGGAGGCCAGTTTACTTATCTGGGCGAGACTCCACCACCAGCACCTGTTCTGCATCCAGCACCTGTTATGCCTCCAGCACCCGCACTGGATAATGCTACACTCCTTGGGATCTTCCAGCAGCTCCTCGCTTCCCAGACAGAGCAGGCCAATATCTTCCGCAATACCTTGAGGGAGGCTCTTCAGACTAGAGATGCTCCCCGACCGTGCCCTGGAACTTCCAAGAATTTCATGGATCTTAGGCCCAGGAAATTCAAGAGGACGAAAGGGATTCTCTACACGGACGAGTAGTTAGAGAACGTGGATCGCAATCTCCGTATAGCTTAAATTCCTGAATACATGAAGGTCGAGACAGCTAGCATGCAGCTTTACGACATCGCCCGCACGTGGTATAGAGACGAGCCCAGATTCACCGCACCAGATGTGACTTGGAAAGAGTTCAATGAGCTGTTCAAGATAAAGTTCTACCCCGACGCGGCCCGAGAGAAGTTGGAGAGCGAGTTCGAGAGCCTAGAGCAGGGCAACCTCTCCTTCGACGAGTACACCGCAGAGTTTTCCCGCCTCAGCCGCTTCGCAGATGCCATGACCCCTGAAGCCAAAGCCAAGAAGTTCAGAAAAGGGCTATCACATGAAATTCGTATAGCCATTGCCACCAGTCAAGCCATGACCTATGAAAGAATCTTGAAGGTTGCATAGGCAGTAGAGAAAGAACTGAAGCGCAAGAAAAAGAGAGACCGAGACGAATATGGAGGAGGCAGCAGCCAATCGGGATCGGTAAAGCGATCCAATGCTCCAGGGAAGACCGCAGCACAGCATTATCAGCAGCAACCCCATTTCCAGCAGCAGCAATTTCAACCTTCGGGTAGATCCCCAGCACCACAGCAACAGAGACAAAACCCCTCGATCACCAATTGTACTTTTTATCAAAGGACAGGACATCATTGGGATGGATGTAGGATGAGACTAGGGCTTTGCCTACATTATGGATCACCTGACCATAGGGTAAAGGATTATCCCTCAGCCCCTCCTCTACAAGCCCATAGGCCAAGAGAGCACCAGCAGCTAGGACAAGCATTTGTGGCTGTAGCACGACCCCAAGGCGAAGGTAACACGTATAGCTTTTCTTAAAGTTTTTATTATTATTATTATTGATAATTGAGGTACATGCTTAGTATGCCCTAGTTAGCTTTAGATATTATTAAGTTTAGCTTCTATTTGATTTACCTTTGAACAATGACCATTCCAAGACTTACCCTAACTATTGTTATTAGATTGTCATAGAAGACTGCTTGCATATATTACTATATTTATGTATAAACTTGTGTGTTTGATTTTTGAGGACAAAAATATTTTAAGGGGGGTAGGTTGTAGCATCCGCTACCAAAATTTCTATTTTGATTAGTGATTAAGTGGATAAATAATACTAGGAATTTTTTGGGTTTTTGGTTAATTCTTAGGTAATTTTTATTATAGTATTATTATTATTTTGAAAGACTTTTAGATTTTGTGAGGGCACACGAGCTTATGTTAGAGACCAGATAGTTTACTAAGGTTCTAGAAGGTCAAATATATTTTCTATAAATTTTTGGTAATTTTTTGGAATTTTTAGATAATTTAATATAGGTAAAACATAAATTCTAGGACTTTTAGAATTTACTGTGCAAGCCTATGAGCAAATATTGACCCCAAATATTTTTCTAGGGTTCTATATGTTATTTTATATTTTTTGGAATTTTTACAAATTTTTCTAATTTTTTTTATATTTATTATAATTTTTTTGAAGCAAAACTGATTTAGAAACTGTTTTCTGGTAATTATAATTCATTTTCTAATTAATATCCCAGTCAGCTCGGACTGGCCCACTGGTCATTAACTGCGGTGTCAGCCGAGGGGCCCAGCAGTCGGTGGAAGCCCATGTGTGGGTGCACTGAAAAGCGGGTCCACAACATTTTAGCCGAACCAAGCCGGGCTTGGAATAGAGGCTGAGCCAGCCACATTATGGGCCGTCAGATCTCAGCCTTGCGCGTGAGATTCTGACACGTGTTTAGGATCTTAGCAGACTCCTAACGTTCCACTGACTGCTCTCTCCCTATATATAGCTATATATATTTAGTTTTTTCGAAAACCTAGAAAAAATTCCAGCAGCCTTTTGTGGGAGAACTCATCTAGGATTTTCGATTTCCTGAAGCGATTTCCGCCAAACCCGACGTGCTTTTCGCACGCCATTTTTTGTTGGAAGCGTATTGAGGTACAGTTTTTGAATATGTAATTTATTTTTATCAATTCTGAACCTTAATTTCTGTAAAATTCGTAGAGTGTTAGTTGTTCGAAACTTGACACGGTTTCGGTATTTTCGAGATTTCGGGAGAACCAGGAATCTGAATCACGAACCGTTTGAAGTTTCGAAAAGCTAACACAGATCTCTACAACATATACTTTTCCCAAAAATTAATTAGTTCATCTATTATTTTTTAGTAATTCGTAGAACTCAGTTTTGCCGACAAATCATCGATTTGGTCATAGTTAGCCATAACGGCGATATCTTATGACCAAAGCGTGATTTTGTGGCACGGTCGATTCCAGTGCACTCGTGGTGCTAAAATATTTTAAGGTACATACTCAAGTCATCAAGTTCGTGTCGTTTGACTACTTAGTCATCGATGTGCCTCGATTTGCGTGCCATGGGTTCCGTATTGGAAACAGTCATCTTCTTTGGCTAAAAATTAGTATTTAATCTTAATTCCAAAATTATATTAAATTAAATTAGGTTTTTAGATGATTTATTACAGAATTAAACATAATTAGTTATGTTTAACCATTAGCCACTTTCTAGGGTTTTTAGAGTGGGATTTTCATAATCTAACTTGTGGTTATTTATGTGACGGGGTAGATCAATCTATGACGTTTAAGTTGTAACTTCATCATCTAGCGGAGCAAGGCAAGTATCACTATGACCTATTTTGCCTTTATTTTATGCTGCATGTTATTTCTTTCTTTAAATTGATAGCCTTATCTTTTATACCATTGGTGCACGAGAGTTATACTTGTTACCATAGCCATACATGTTCACTTAATATTTTCGTTCAATATTCTATCTTCAATGTTCAATGTTTAAAGTTAAAGTTAATGATAAAGTGATCATGTTTACTTGTGAGAGAGTCGGGAGGGGGAATACAACTAGTATGCATGTGGTCTACGCAATGTACAATTTTTTCCCCAATGTCAATGTTGATAGCAGTCGTTACACCTCACGTACCGACTGCCGGATATCCTAACCCGTCCACATGCAGAACACTTGTATTCTAAAACACACAATACATGTGATTTGTTTCGTGTTGACGTTTTGTCCACAGGTTTGTCTTATATTCATCGTTTTCTTATATTGTCTTCGTGTCCTAGTTATACCTTCAACTGCTCCAAGTCATAATTGTACTCTCAAACCGTTTTCCAAGATATAGTGGTTTCTTTGATATCATGTTATACTCATCCTCCTCTTATTGATATTCTGCGTGCTTGTATATTATATTGTGTAGTGTAGTGTTATGGTGATCTTGCTCCAATCCTGACTGGATAACTGTTTTTCAGCTTTAGACGACGTAGTTTGTCCCGAGGTTTATGGTGCGTATCATGGTGACACTAACGTTACCAATATGTCGGTTACTTTTTCTGATATGGAGTAGCATATTTCTTTCTTATGCACTTTCGTGTTATTCTTAGCTAGTGAGCTTAGCGGACTTTAGTTCTAGTTGTTTATATTTATTTTTAGTCGGTTTGTTCCCGAGACTATTCTGAGTTGCAGTGGATCTTTCTTTAAACCATTTATTGAGACTTTAAAGTTTAATCTCTTTATATTAACTTAGTTGTGGATGATATATGTGGACTGTGCACTTGTATGGATAAATGCTTATTATAGACAGCGTACTACCGCCGACTCTGCGGCGTAGGCTGGGCTTGTGCACGTCTCGTATCCGAAAAGCGAGTGTGGGTCGTGACACCCGATGACCTCCGACCTCCTCCTCCTCCTCCCCCGACCCCTTACGTGCGCTGCCTTATTTCCTCCTCGTCCCCCTCCTCCTTCCCTGATGACCAACGTATTCCTCCTCCAGTTCCCTCCTCATCGGGTAATTTTTTTAATGTTGTTATACTTTTTTCATATACAGATTATGTGTTATAGTTATATGTCATAATTTTTAGATTATTTCTAACATATACTTGGACACGAAAATTGTGACATTGTAATTTAATCATGTAAATATTAGCTTCGAATTTGGACACGAACACGGACACAATGGAGTAGCTACGGTTTTGGCTTCTGGCACTAGCTAGGGTTTGGGTTTTCGTAAATTAGTCAAAATTTGTGATATTGGAATCGGATATCCGAATATTTTTTGCCATTAAGATATCGAATCCGTTAATATTCGATTATGATATCCGAATATTATTCAAAATATTATTTAACACTAGGATGGTGTTATAGGGTCAATACTACAATATAAGGATATGGCCGATACCGATATGATATGGCCGATACCAATCCGATAGGCCGATACTATTATGATACGGTCGATACTAATCCAATAGGGCCGATACCTATCGGATACGGCCGATACCTATCGGATAGGTCGATACCAATTTGATAAGGCTAATACTAATCCGATACCTATCGGATACGGCCGATACCAGTTCTTTAAAGACAATACCAATCTGATACGGTCGGTACCTATCGGATTGGCCTATACCAATTCGATAAGTCCAATACCAATCCGATACGGCCGATACCTATCAGATACGGCCGATACCTATCGGATAGGTCGATACCTATCGGATAGGCCGATACCTATCGGATAGGACGATACCAATTCGATAAGGCCGATACCAATCTGATACGGCAGATACCTATCAGATACGGTTGATACCTATCGAATACGGTCGATACCTATCAGTTACGGCCGATACCTGCCAGATACGACCGATACCTATCAGATACGGTCGATGTCGATCTGATACGACCGATACCAATCGGATAGGCCGATACTAATCTGATACTAGTCGGATAGGCCGATACTGATTCGATAAGGCTGATACCTATCGGATAGTTCGATACCAATTTGATATGCCCGATTATGATACCGATACAGTTAATGTTGGTTATTACAATTTGGTACTTAATTAGAATATTTTTTTATGTATTTTTGATACTTGTATTTACACAATATATGGTACATGGTGCAGAATTGGTTTAAATAATGAGTCGGTAATTAGTTGACCATTCGTGGATGTACAATCGGTGGCTTGAGAGCAAGATTGGTTTGACTGATAATTTCAAGGCGGACGTCAAGGAATTTTTGAGATACGCCAGTAGCCAACCTTATTTCATGGACGGGAGGCTCATAAAGTGCCTTTGTATCAAATGTCATAATATACCATTCAAAGAGGTAGATCTCGTAAGATATCACCTTTACAAGAAGGGTTTCGTACCGAACTAAAACAAATGGACGACTCAAGGAGAATCTTTGGTTTTGCAATATCAGTCCTCCTTCAATACGGAGGTGGAAGAGTCCACTCATGGAGATCACTTCGAATATCGACATCGAAACTTGGCACGTGAGTTTGTATTTGATGCGGCTTGTACCGGTCTAAGTTTTGATCTAGAGGATCTGAATCATGCTACAAAAGAGTTCTATGATATGCTCAACCATGTCGGTACTCCGTTATATCTGGGTTGTGATTCTCATTCTGTCATGTCGGTGGTGATGTGGCTGTTGAGCCTCATGTCTGATTTTAACTTACCGTAGGAATGCTACAACCTCATAATTTAGTTTGTTAGAGAGTTGCTGCCAAAAGAAGCAAGGGACTTGTTAGAAAACTTTTTCAAGTCGAAGATGTTGATACGAAAACTCGAATTAGGCTATAAAAAGATAGATTGTTGTCAAAATGGTTGCATGTTATACTACAAGAAGAACAATGATAAAGACAGATGCATTTTCTGTCACGATGACCGGTACATGTCCATTCGGGGCAAAGGAAAAACAACTGCACAAGCAAGATTGCGCCTCTACAAATACATACAGTTTTTTGTCGTTCACAAAGAGGCTACAGAGGATGTATATGTCCTCGAATACTACAGAACACATGATATGGCATAGCAAAGAACGAAAGATGGATGAAGAAAAATTATCGCATCCATCCGATGGAGAGACATGGAAGCATTTTGATCGATGTCATCCTGAATTTGCTGCGGATCCTAGGAATATTCGATTGGCTTTATGTTCTGATGGATTCACTCCTTTTGAATAATCGGGGTCTCAGTACTCATGTTGGCCGATGATTTTGACCCCTTACAATCTACCACCGTGGATGTGCATGAAGACTCCTTATATGTTCTTAACACTTATCATACCCGGCCCAAAAAATCCAAAGAAGAACATCGATATCTACTTGCAGTCGTTAGTGGGCGAGTTGAAACAATTGTGGAAGTTCGACGTTCAAACGTATGATATATCGATGGGGCAGAACTTTCAGACGAAAGCAACGTTGATGTGGACCATCAATGATTTTCTAGCATACAAAATGTTATCTGGGTGGAGTACTTATGGTATTATGTCTTGTCCGATATGTATTGAAAAGAGTAAGGCATTTTGCTTTCAGAATGGAGGAAAAGCTTATTTTTTGATTATCACGGTCAGTTCCTTCCTATGTCGCATCTATAGAGAAGGAACAGGGACGCCTTTAGAGCTAGTAAACAGGAACTAACTCCTTCTCCGTTGAGATTGACTGCAGATGTCGTTTGGGCAGAGGTAGAGGATTTTTTTTATTGTAATGGATGATCCAAGATCGGGCCATCACTTAGAAGGATTCGGACATAGCCATAATTGGACGAAGCAAAGTATCTTTTGGAACTTATCTTGTTGGAAGGACAATCTCATAATACACAATCTTGATGTCATGCATTGTCACTACCACTTTTCCAAATAGGAGTAAATTTATTATTTCATAATTATCATATAATATGAATATTTATTTAGGAATATTGTGTATATTTATTTATTTTATTTGTGTTAGTTGGTATCGTTAGAGGCTAGCCTAATTACAGACTGTGTTAGTGGGCCGGTTAACCTATACACTAAACTAGAGCCCAATAATTAGCATGACATGACTCATAAATCAACTACTTAGACTAGACTCATTAGAACCTTTAGTCATGACCAATTAGTCATAATAGAGATTAGGCTATTTAGCAAAATAGGCCCAAACCTTTACATGCATTTAATTATCCAAATGACAACCATTATAGGGCTAATTTGGACTTCGTATCTAATCGTAACCTAGACTACTAGGTTGGCCATAAGGGGACTCTCTCCTCATTTATTTCATTTTAGTTTCAAGCCTCCATTTTTCTATTCTAGTGTTCTTCCCAAAGAAAGAGCCATTCCACTATTAGTTTCTTCCAAATCTCACTCATTTCCCCCGCCATTCCTACCATCCTCTCTAGAATAAGAGCCTACAAGGAGCTTGGAGCTAGGAGCAAGGAGGAGAGTCCATTTGCTAAGGAGTTTTGTGTCGGGATCGTGTGATTATTCATTGGGAATCCATCTTCCAATAGGTATAACACCCTCTATACTTGTCATTTACATTCTAGTTTTGATATTGGACCCTTAGGAACTCACCCATGTATAGGAATAACCCATAGGAAGAGTTTTGAGGCTCTAGTGAGTCCTCATGTGAAAGTTAGAATGGATTTTGTGCCACTTTTGAAAGAAATCTGATGATGGCACACCAAGTGTTTATCTTATTGTCCCATAGGCTAAATGGACATGTGTAATATTTGAGGCTAGTATCATGTCAAATGGATACGTGTTGGTGGTGTCGGAATACAGTAGGACACGGGACCAATTTAGGGATTTTTAGACTCCAACGCATTGGTGCACATGCACACTATCATGATAATTGACACTAGCCAATGGCTCACCATTTTGTTTATCCCAATATAAATATATACTTATATACAAATATATATTTTTGAGAGTATACATATTGTATTTATATAGATATACATTAATAATATGTGTGTGTGTGTCTATATGGATATAAGCATATACATGTGTCATATATATAAATATCTAACTAAGGATATATGTTGTTATATATGTATGGGTTGTATATAGATATGAGTATAGGTGGTTTCCTACATAATATATATATATATATATATAGTGTATGATGATAGAATGGGGAGGTGACATGTAGCCACCCTCCAAAGGGTGGCACCTCACCTCCCTTATTCTCTCTCTCTCTCTCTCTCTCTCTATATATATATATATATATATATATATATATATATATATATATATATATATATATATATATATTTTACACTATATATATATATATATATATATATATATATATATATATATATATATATATATATATATATATATTTTACACTATATATATATATATATATATATATATATATATATATAGTGTAAAATATATATATATATATATATATATATATATATATATATAGTGTAATTTATATGTTAACTACCCAAATAGGCTATACTGTTACACATAAATGGACTTTCCTATGTGAATTTGAAATGTTAGAGGGGGATGTTGAACTGTATGAATGGTAGGGTGATTAGTGATTAGTAATGGACTGATCTCTGTATCAGTCATAGATTAATGTGGATATCAGTCTTGGACTGATAGTGCATCAGTCATGGACAAATATTGGTTCAGTCTAAAACTGAACTGTGTTGACCCAAACTGGATCACAGTCAACCAAATATTGACACATTGACAATATGATACTTGTCATAATTCAATATGACACATCAAGACAGAACTCAGTGCAAGACGGACGTCGTCTCTCTCCTGTTGCGTACTCATTTTTAGAGTCTGTACTATTTTACATTTATTGAGTCTAGCAATATGTAAACTGAGTAGCACTGGGTATTCTTGGCTTAAACATTATCTCCCAAACAAACCCAAAGCTCCACCAAGCCAAACTAGCCCATAAAAGCCCATCTGAATATTCTGTCCTATGGAGACAGAGTTCGGGCCGAACTCTGTCCTACACAGAGTTTGGGTCGAACTCTGCCCCCTGGTTTTCAGAACCCTAATTTTTAGGGTTTGCTGTATGCTAGTTGTCCAACGGCCAAAAAATTTGAATTTATGACACAGAATTCTGGCTGAATTCTGCCTATCCCAACTACTATAAATAGGCCTTGAATTCTCTCATTTTCATTCATCCAATTATCTCTTCTTCTCTTCTCTATAAGCCTCATACAAGCCTTCACCTTCTCATCTACTAGCCACAAGCTTCCTAAGCCTAAAAGTGCTCAGTGCTATTCAGTTAGAAGTTTGTGCAAGAGTCAAGAAAGTCGCTTGGAAAATTCCAAGCATCGCCACAGCGATCTTTGTAAGAAGTTGACGTGCTCTTCTGAAGAAAAGGCACAAGATGTAACTACTATTTCACAAATAGTGGATTTAATCCTGAGCTATAGTTCTCAGGCCTGGACTAGTCCTCCATGAGGAAAACCAGGTTAAAACTCTTGATCTTTTTAATTCCGCATTTACTACTCTAATTATTTACTGTTGGTGAAAAGAGTTAATTTTTATTTGGTCATTATTGTTATAAACTCTATTCACCGCTGTCTAGAGTTGCCTATCTATTCTTCAATTGGTATCAGAGCTCTGTTCTCTTAACAAGGACTAACATCCTAGAGCTGATCCATGGCAACCACACAACCTATGTTTTTCAACCATGGTGAGGGACAGTCCACTCATAGGCCACCCCTATTTGATGGAACCAACTACACCTATTGGAAAACTAGGATGAGTTTCTATCTCAAGTCTCTAGAATTTGACCTGTGGATCATTGTCACCGATGGTTACAAAAAGCCTGCCAGAATAGTTGTCGAGGGAGATCTCATCGAAAAACCCAACGACAAGTATTCTGACGAGAAAAAGAAACAGGCAAGTCTAGATGCTAGAGCCATTAATGCTCTTTTCTGTGCAATAGACATGAATAAATTTAACAGGGTCTCGACATGCACCACCGCACACGAAGTATAGAAGCTTCTGGAAGTGACGCATGAAGTAACCACTTAAGTCAAGGAATCCAAGATCAGTTGTCTGACTCAAGAATACGAGGTATTAAAGATAAAGCCGAATGAGACGATCACTTAAATGTTCACAAGGTTCCTTGACATCATCAATCCTCTGTCATCTCTTGGCAAACAATACTCCAATCATGAGAAGATCCGTAAGTTACTTAGGGGACTACCGAAGATCTGGAACCCTAAGGTAACAGCAATTATAGAAGGCAATGATCTCACCAAAATGTCTATGGAAATTTTGATGGAAAAGCTGATGACCCACGAGCTCGACCTCAAAGACTTCGACGAACCTGCTCCAAAGGCAAAAGAGATTGCCCTAAAAGCTCATCGTCGAAGGGCTGATCCTGAAGAGACTGATGACGACAATTCAGAAGTTGATGATCAAGCTCTTTTAGTCCGTAACTTTAAGAAGTTCTTTCATTTCAATCGAAAGAAGAAGGCGATGAGGAAGAACCAACGTGCTACGGCTGCAAAAAGACTGGACATGTTCGAAAAGATTGTCCCTTTGCAAAAAAAGGTAACAGATATGAGAAGCCCTACAAGA
The DNA here is from genome assembly GCA_029216955.1 of Iris pallida. Taxonomy (NCBI): domain Eukaryota; kingdom Viridiplantae; phylum Streptophyta; class Magnoliopsida; order Asparagales; family Iridaceae; genus Iris; species Iris pallida. The sequence continues at coordinate 75,600 of JANAVB010017563.1, read as the reverse complement.
AGCCCTCTTCACAAAAGTATGCCAACACTAGTATTTGGCACGAAAGCGAAGCCAGTGATTCTGAGGAAGAAGATGAATCTCCGCGAGACACTACAAATGTCTGCCTAATGGCAACATCTGATAAGGTAACTGGTGAAACTCTTGATGACTTTACATTTGATGAACTTGGCGATGCTTTTAATGACTTACTAACTGATCACAAGAAAGTTATTAGTAAATATAAGCAGGCCAAGGAGAAAATCAAAGGCTATGAAATAGAGATTCATAATCTTTCTTCTTTACTTGATAATGTTAGAGACACTCCACCCACGGAAGTCACTGATGAGGTATCCAAGCTTACATGATGTCGAAACACTTATTGAGAAGCAAACACGTGAGATCTCAGCAATCAACAAAGAGCTTGCTGAAGAAAAGAACAAACACAAGATCTCTATTGCTAAGATTGATGGTCTGAATGCTAAGTGCAATGAACTGAATGCTGTCTCTAAGAAATTAGAGATCAGATTGGGGAAACAGGTTGCTCAACCTCAAACCCAATCACACATTCACAAAACACACACAAAATACCAGACCACTCATAATAGTAAAATACGTCACCCACATGCAGCACGTAACCATGCTTTTATGTACACGTACTCCCATGCAATACGTAAACCACATGCACGTAGACATCATTCTCAATCTACTCATAACTATTATCCTGCTACTACACATAGAGATAACTATTATCCTGCTACTACACATAGAACTAACTATTATCCTGCTGCTACACATAGTCACTATTTGTAACGCCCCTGAACCAGAATACTGGAGAGCGGGAGCATACATAGCCAGCTACGTATAATGAAATGGAATCCACCCCACTATACGGTCACGGTTGTCTAGATATATGAGGGTTTAGCTACAATCCATCAGTCTCCTATGGTCAATAGCAAGCTTAACTGTCTCAATCTCAAGCAAGCAAGTAAGGTTACAAGATGTAAGATCACCAAATATACAATAATAAGGCATCCCAAACATTACATATTCAGTTGATCATGAAGCTAGTCGTTACAAAATGTGAGGACTAGCAAGAGTTTAGTCATACATGATCAACCCTAGGATCTGTCAATCATGTTACAGCCCGTAGGCAGACAATAATAAGGTATGCAATACGAGCTAACGGTGCTCGCCGACTAAACGCCTCAAAATGGAATTTTTACAATAGAGTGGGAGAGCAAAAATAAACCCACTCGTTGCCCTGGTCATGCCTGATGGTCACCATCGGACTGGAAGGTCGGTAGATCCTGTGAAGCTGCTCCAAAATCTGGCCACACAAAACCAGTTGGGTCAGATCCCAAAAAGAGCAAGTGCCACAAAGGAGGCTTCACTTAAGAACTAAAACCAGCATAACAGAAAATATACTAAAGCAGTTAAAAGAACTTGAAGTAAAAGAATAACAACAGTCATAATGGAGTACGAGGGAACCATTCAAGTAGTCAGGTCACAACCCTTAAACCAAACAAGGATCGGGGTTGTAACCCTTCACCTGAATAGAACTCCGTCTCCAATTCATGTTGGTAAGGTAAAATATTACAAGCATGACGTAGGGTGCAATAATACAATAAACGAAGAGAGGACTCAGAACTGCTCCGGGAGCCAGGTTACAACCCTTAAACCAAACAAGGACCGGGGTTGTAACGCTTCGCCTGAACAGAACTTAGCCTCTGATCTTTATTGTTAAAAGTGACAATCGTGCGATCAAGCCTGCAATAATCGAGCACTAAAAACCATACCATACAATCGCACCCGGCCAATCAGTGACTACGGCTTTCTACATTAGCTAACTAGGGTTATCGCAACATGCAGTGAGATGTTCCTCCAACCACAAGCCCTGCAGCTAATCCAGGTTATCCAGGCGACTTGGGTTCATTAAGCAGTGCATCATTCTTTCCATATCTCAGTGAGTTTGGGACTTGTGCCCTAATCGTCGGCAGGCTGCAAGTCCCACAATGGTGGCCGGGATAACGGGATCGCCTGTAATTGGAGAAATCTCTCATGACTACTGATTTATTCTAGTTATTAGCCTTAGCCATTTACAGTAGGTACCCCTGACCGTGGTACTCATGGATCCCTGTCCTAGACATGATGTAAACATTATCGGTTTAATTGTACAAACACAATCACCCACGGTGTCCAGGCCATCCAATCTTGTCATGTCATGTTCACTGTCAGGAGTGCGCCGTGTCGAGCCACTATCATGTCATGTCAAAAGTGCACCACAACGGGTCACCATCGTGTCCGAGAATAATTAATTTAGCACAAGTACACATTTAATAATTAAATATTAGAAGGGACAAGGGCTGTGGGGGACTCATGCGGCTCGAAAAATTTCTATACGGCCAGCAGTCACTTACCCATGCGGCTATGCAATTAAAAGAATATAAAAATAATAATAATAATAATAATAATAATAATAATAATAATAATGCATTAAAGTAATGCATTTACCATGCCATATGCGGCTCACTTTGATATTAAATATAACATGCAGGCTTGCATTATAATATAATATATTAATGCATGCATTACTTATAATGTATTATAATGTATTGAATATACATGGATTAGCATGCGGCTGGCATTATGGATTATAATGCATTGTAATGCATTAATGCATAGAGCATTATTATAGTGCATTGTAATGCATTTGAACTAGCATGCGGCTGAGTGCTAAAAATGTCCATGCGGCTCAACAAAATCCCATAGGTCAAATTGGACCAAACGAAATTCTCTGCAACATGGGATCATCAACTAGCAGAATATGCAAGTTTGATAGATCAAAACTCCCGGAAACCGAAAGTACCACAAAGCTAGATTTACAAGAATTTAACCATGGAAATAAAAAATGCCAAGTACTAAAGTGGGTTAGAAACTCATAAAGAAAACAATGGAACAATAAAAATAGACTTCTTCCATGAAGCAAGGTGCACTTGCCTAAACCTTCCACTCTCAAGTTGGTGGAGAAGTAATGATGGGGAAGAAGAAGAGTTAATAAGGAGAGAGAAATGTGTGGTGGGATATTTAATGAAGGTGGTGGTAGGTGGGATATTTAATGAAGAGGGTAGGTGGGAGTGGTTTGGTCCACATAAAATCTAGCAAAACTGAACCATGCAAAACCAAGCCGAACCAAGTCAAGTCGGGCCGAACCAAAAATGAGGCATGCAATACGGGTCTAAATACGTACACGTATACCAAAATACGTAATACGAACAATGGTCATTACACTATTCTGTTGGTTTACATAACTATCACCATACTGCATACAGACGTCACTATCAACATGCTCCTAACACAAATAGACATGCTACTTGCACATACTGTGGATTACATGGTCATATCTCACCACGGTGTAGAATTAGGAAATTAGTTGATATTAATCTATATGCATGGGTACCGAAGACTAACATTTCAGGACCCATAATAACTTGGATACCAAAGGTCACATCTACTCATGATGTAGGTGGACCTTTCTTTTTCAACTAAAAGTAAGTGGATTCTCGATAGTGGATGCTCGTGACATATGACGGGAGACGCAAATCTTTTTGCATCACTATCGATGAAGAAGGAAGGATATGTATCCTTCGGTAACAATTTAAAGGGCTACATCATAGGTAATGGTACTATTGGTTATCCTCCTTCTCCTGTAATAAAGGATGTCTGCCTAGTGACCGAGTTAAAGCATAACCTGTTCAGCATAAGTCATCTTGTTGATCATGGATATGATATTAACTATGGAAAGAATAAATGCTATATTTATGATAGGTCAACTGGAGACATTACTTTTGAAGGGATAAGAGAAGATAACATTTCTATTTTCTATCTATCTAGAAATACTAATAGTGCAGGAAGATGCCTCTACGCCCACAAGGATGAAAGACTCTTATGGCACCAGCGTCTTGGTCATGCCAATATGGATACTATATCCAGGCTATCGACAAAGAAGCTGGTAAGAGGTCTGCCCAATATCACATTCAAGAAGGACACGATATGTGCTGAATGTGAACTGAATAAGGCAACCAAATCTTTATTTAAATCCATAAATACTGTAAGTACTACTAGACCCTTACAATTACTGCACATGGACTTATTTGGTCCTAGTAGAGTAGCCAGTCTTGGTGGAAAACTCTATGCATTTATTATTTTAGATAATTTTTTAAGATTTACTTGGATTTTCTTCCTTACAAACAAAAGCGATACTATTTCAGTTTTTAAAATCTTTGCCAAAAAGGTCCAAAACGAAAAAGGTTACATGATTTCTCGAATCCGAAGTGATCATGGATGCGAATTCAAAAATTCTGATTTTGAAAAGTTTTACGAAACAAATGGTTTTGATCATGAATTTTTTTGTCCTATAACTCCTCAACAAAATGGTGTTATGGAGCGGAAGAATAGGACTCTTGGCGATATGGCTAGAGTCATGTTGAATAAATTTTTACTTTCGAAATATTTTTGGGCAGAAGTTGTCAGTACAGCTTGCCATGTTTTAAATAGGATGCTTATTCGACCTATTTCGAAGAAAATACCCTATGAGTTTTGGTTTGGTAGGACTCTAAATGTCTCTTATTTTAGAGTGTTCGACTGTTGTTGTTTTATCCTAAATACCAAAGACAACTTAGGCAAGTTTGATGCCAAAGCTGATGACAGTATTTTTCTTGGCTATGCTACCAAGAGTAAGGGATATAGAGTGTTCAACAAACGCTCAACGATTGTAGAAGAATCTACTAATGTGTCTTTTGATGAGAAAAATAGTGCAGCGGCTATCCCCGACAATGATGTTGAACCATCAACTTCCGTATCGATAAATACCACCCCTGAAACCAATTTTCTGGAGGGCTTACCGAAGAAGTTCGAGTTCAAGCCGTCACACCCAGAAAACTTGGTAATAGGTGAGGTATCACGCGGAGTAAGTATTCGATCATCTTTAAGAGATTTTATTACTAGCACTGCTTTTATTTCGCAAATTGAGCTTAAAAATGTCTTAGAATCTTTTAATGATGAATTTTGGATTTCCGCTATGCAAAAAGAACTCAACCAATTCGAAAGAAGTCAGGTCTGGGAACTTGTTCCTAAACCGGCTAACCATTCGATTATTGGTACTAAATGGGTTTTTCGTAACAAAGTAAATGAAGATGGTTCAGTCACTCGCAATAAAGCGCGTCTAGTAGCTCAAGGATACAACCAAGAGGAAGGTATCGACTACGATGAGACATATGCTCCGGTTGTAAAACTTGAATCCATTCGGATGTTTTGTGCCTTTGTAAACTTTCAGAATTTTAAACTTTTTTAAATGGATGTCAAAAGTGCTTTTCTGAATGGTTTTATTAAGAAAAAAGTTTTTGTAAAACAACCCCCTGGTTTTGAAAATCACAAATTTCCTGACCATATTTTCAAGCTTAAGAAAGCACTCTATGGCCTCAAACAAGCCCCCAGAGCTTGGTATGAACGCCTAAGCAATTTTTTACTAGATAAAGGTTTTTCAAAAGGGAAAGTTGACACTACACTTTTCAAGACACCATTCTTTTAGTTCAAATTTATGTTGATGATATCATATTTGGGTCCACTAATGAAAATCTATGCCAAGATTTTGCTAAGTGTATGCAGAACGAATTTGAGATGAGCATAATGGGGGAGCTCAACTACTTCCTCGGACTGCAAGTCAAACAAACTTCGCAAGGGACATTCATCAGCCAATCAAAATATACAAAGGATATGCTGAAGAAGTTTGATCTTGACAATGTCAAATCAATCAGCACCTTCATGGATACTACGACCAAGCTGGAACCTGATGAAAGCGGCAAACCTGTTGACCAACGTAAGTAACGAGGTATGATTGGTAGTCTACTTTACCTAACTGCTAGTCGTCCCGATATCATGTTTAGTGTTTGTCTATGTGCTCGCTATCAAGCTAGTCTTAAGGAATCACACATGTCCGCCGTTAAGCGTATCTTTTGATACCTTAAAGGTACTGTTACAGTGGACTTGTGGTATCCCAATTCTACATCCTTTGACCTTATTGGTTATTCGGATGCTGATTTTGTGGGATACAAAGTCGACCGTAAAAGTACGAGCGGCACGTGTCATTTATTAGGCAAGGCTCTAGTCTCATGGTTTAGCATGAAACAGAATTCTGTCGCACTATCCACAACAGAAGCTGAATATATCGTAGCTGGTCGTTGTTGTGCACAAATTATGTGGATGAAGCAAACCCTTGCAGACTACAACCTATTTTTTATGCATATTCCTATATTCTGTGATAACACTAGTGCTATCAACCTTACTAAAAACCCTATATGTCCCCCACGCACGAAATACATTAAAATTCGTCACCACTTTTTGCGTGATCATCAACAAAACGGCACTATAAATTTAGAATTTATTGACACTGATCATCAGCTGGCAGATTTCTTTATAAAACCACTATCCGAAGATTGATTCAACTTTCTTTGTCGTGAATTAGGAATTTTGGATGAAACGGTTATTCATTAAATTGGCCTGCATAAATATCGATTATGTCATATATCTTTATGGTGACTTTGCTATGGGTACAAGCCGAAAGGGTCCTTCTGACAACAAGGCGTAAAAGCCTAAGCGATGCAGTGCACTAGTCTTCGGACTACCGCTAGCTGGGATCCGGCCCCTACAGCTATCCCATGGCAGTTTCATCGTAATGATCGTTGTCATATATCCTTGTTTATTATATGGTTCAATTTTATTTGTAACTTAGTTAATTCAAAATTTTCTTAATTCAATTCAATTTATTACTTTCATGGTTTCTTTCACAATCACACTTTTGATTTTCATCAAACTTTTGCATATTTTTCCATCTTTTACACTCCATCTATTTTTTCTCCAACAATTGGTCAATTTTTCACCTATTTTGAGTTCTGGCCTCAGTACCCAGAACTCGGGCCGAACTCTGCCTCACACAGATTTCGGGACGAGTTCGGTCTTCTGTTTCCAGAACCCCCCGACTGTTCTTAGCCATCCATCTTTTTTGTTTCCTTCTCTCTCTTCTCCATTACCCTCTCCAAATCCTAACCCTAGAATTCTCAATCTACTGTAGTTTTCTTCCCCAAACTCAAGGAGCATAGCATTTGGATCCTTCTCTTCCATATTCTACTACTCTCTTGAGGTATAACTCTCTCTCTCTCTTTCTCCATCTCAAATTTTCAAATTCTTATCATTATCAATGGCACCTAGGTTGTTCAATAGGGAAAAGAGGGCTAGAACTGAGGGTGCTTCCTTATCTAACCCTCCTCCTCAAGATGTTTAACACATTCATCCATTTTTCAATCCACCACCACCTAATAATCCCAACACATTCAGTGATCGAATTTTTGTTTCATTGGAAGCTTCCAATGAATGGTTCAATGATTTTCGTTCAAGGAGTGTGTATGCGGGTCATCCCATCAATTTTATAATATTTTCTAGATATGACTATTTGTTTCATGATCTTTGTCTTGATGAGTTAGTTTCTTCATCTTCACTTATATACTTGAATGCTATCCAAATATTTTACTGTAATCTCACATTTGATGACACACGAATCTATTCTCGTGTCGCCGGAATCGATATCTCTTTTGATGATTTCGAACTTGCAGATTATCTCGAAATTCCGGAACCCAACTCTTGGGAAAAACTTGTCGATGCACGCAAGTTTCAATTTCCCGATGGGTCGTCCCTTGAGAGTTTCAAGGATGATTTGTGTACTCCAAACACACGTCCACGCAAGTTACTTGCTTAATTTCTCAACCCATATTTCTATGAACTTCATCGTATCGTCTTCTCCACGATCTTACCCAAAGTAGGATCGACTGATGAAGTTTCTTATTTTGAGATCTTTGCACTCTATCATCTTCACTTCCATGTCCCGTTTAACCTTTCGTGCACTATGATGGACTGGATAATTAGTGCACAGAAGAGGCCTAAATCATTGGTCTATGCTCTTTATTTGCCAATAGTTTTTCGTGCGTTCAATGTTCCTCTTGATAAGTGCCAATTCCTTCCAGCCCCTGCCTATCTGTCTAAGACAAGGTGGCTTCTAGCAGCTGTCGAGTCTCCTGCTGAGTCCGAGCATTCCGGGTCTGATGCTCAGGCTGATGCACCTGTTCTTGGGCAACCTGCGCCCGAGCCACCTGCTACTCTCGAGTCTATCCAGACCATACTGCACGATCGTTTCATATTAGAGGACGACCGCTGGACCCAGCTCGATTATCGTACCACTTTGCAGATGAGTGCCATCAGCAACTCATTACATGACATCCGATACTCTGTGTCTCGGCATCCCACTATGCCCCTTCCCATCTCGCATCGGTTACCGTATCGACGACCCCTGGGTCATGCGATATCTGGATCCGGATGCAGCTTTTATGGATCCTCGTCGTTCTGATACTGATCCATCTGACACCGCTGGACCATCTCGTGCTCCATGATGGATGTGGTTCCGTACCTGCTGCTGCTACTGCTGATGATCTTATTTAGTTTTATGCATTATGGACTTTTGCTTATGTAGTTTGATTTTCTTGTATGAGTACATTATCAATTTATGTGGATCTTTAGATTTTATCTGCAGTTATTATTTTATTATTGTGTGCTTGCTAGTTCATCCTTTATACAGTCTTCTACCTGTCTGTGTTGTGTTCATTTTGATAAATGCCAAAAGGGGGAGATCTATTTGATATTCTCTTTGATATTCATATTTCTATCATATTGTGTGATATCTATATTTTGGAGAAGATAATGTATATCAGGATAAGGCATATTAGTTTACGGGAAAGCTATGTTTATGGGAGAGCTATGATTACGGGAGAGCTACTTCATTCTATACTTGTGTCCAGGTATGAACATTGAATATACAAATATCATTTTTGTCAATTATCAATATGGGGGAGATTGTTGACCCAAACTGGATCACAGTCAACCAAATATTGACACATTGACAATATGATACTTGTCATAATTCAATATGACACATCAAGACAGAACTCAGTACAAGACAGACGCCGTCTCTCTCCTGCAGCGTACTCATTTTTAGAGTCTGTACTATTTTATATTTATTGAGTCTAGCAATATGTAAACTGAGTAGCACTGGGTATTCTTGGCTTAAACATTATCTCCCAAACAAACCCAAAGCTCCACCAAGCCAAACTAGCCCACAAAATCCCATCTGAATATTCTGTCCTATGGAGACAGAGTTCGGGCCGAACTTTGCCCCACACAGAGTTCGGGCCGAACTCTGCCCCCTAATTTCAGGACCCTAATTTTTAGGGTTTGCTATATGCTAGTTGTCCAACGGCCAAAAAATTTGAATTCATGACACAGAATTCTGGCCGAATTCTGCATATCCCAACTAGTATAAATAGGCCTTGAATTCTCTCATTTTCATTCATCCAATTATCTCTTCTTTTCTTCTCTATAAGCCTCATACAAGCCTTCACCTTCTTATCTAGTAGCCACAAGCTTCCTAAGCCTAAAAGTGCTCAGTGCTATTCAGTTAGAAGTTTGTGCAAGAGTCAAGAAAATCGCTTGGAAAATTCCAAGCATCGCCACAGCGATCTTTGTAAGAAGTAGACGTGCTCTTCTGATGAAAAGGTACGGGGTATAACTACTATTTCACAAATAGTGAATTTAATCCTGAGCCAGAGTTCTCAGGCCTGGACTAGTCCTCCACGAGGGAAACTAGGTTAAAACGACTGTGTTTGCGTATGCACTCTTGATCTTTTTAATTCCGCACTTACTACTCTGATTATTTACTGTTGGTGAAAAGAGTTAATTTTTATTTGGTCATTATTTTTATAAACTCTATTCACCCCCCTCTAGAGTTGTCTATCTGTTCTTCAAACTGGGGTTTGGTTTTTCTTGTGAACACATGGATGAGGGGGCTTAGTCATATACAATTTTGTGTATGTTGATGTGTCAATAGCAAGTGGTGAGTGAATGGGGGTTCAGTATTCCTGGATAGTTTGGTTTGGTTTAATCTTTTACTTTGGTTTCTTCCTCTAGTTTTGTTTAATCTATTAGTTAATATGTTATTGTCTATACTAGTACGGATAATAACAAAATTATTAGTTAATTTATTTATTTGTATTATTTAATTTTATATATTAATTTGTACTCTTGCTAGTCCTCGCATTTTGTACGACTAGCTTCATGATCATCTGTATATGAAATGTATGGGACGCCTTACTATTGAATATCTGATGGTCTAACATCTTGTAACTATTATTACTTGCTTGAGATTGAGACACTAGGCTTGTTCTTAACCATAAGAGACTGATGGCTTGTAGATAAACCCTCATACATCTAGACAGTCGTGACCGTATATCGAGGTGGATTACCTTTCTATATATGTAGCTGGCTGCGTCTGTCCCCCGCTCTCCAGTATTCTGGTTCTGGGGGGTGACATTTCCATCAATAAGAACACGTGGAGGCTTTTTATAGCCGTCAACTACAATTGACCATAAGTCAAAATCTAAATATTTCAAAAAAAAACTCATACGTGTTTTTCAGTAAGTGTAGTTGGTACCACCAAACTGTGGGGGTCTACTTGTGGCTTGGC
>JANAVB010017563.1:0-60000 GCA_029216955.1 Iris pallida | reverse complement strand
ACTTTTAGGCAATACCGCACTGGCAAATCGACTAGAGGATTGTAAATGGCTATAGATTTAAAAATGAAAGCTTAGTGGGCTTTGGAAGATAGTAGTAAGCTTAGAGAAAAGAGATATGAAAGTGAATGAGTGTGTTGGAATGGTAGAATTTTTTCTCCATTTGTGGGATTTCCAATGGGAGAATTCGGGTAGAATTCTAACAGAATTCGGACAGAATTCTATGTAAGAATCTCGGCATAGAGTCGTTGCATCCGTAACTGCGGAAAGACTGAGTTTAAAATCCAACGTTCAGGGTAGTCGAACTCAGGTCGAATTTTGGGCAAATTCGTCTAGAATTACGCTGGTCCAGAATGGGTTGATTTTTAGGCTTTGCAACTCAGGATTTTGGGCTTTCGAATTTTTAAGCAGTTAGAAAGTTGTTTGGGTTTTCATGAGTGGACTTGTTTTCAAAATGAAAGGGTATTTTGAAAATATTTTTTGAGTAGCCCATTTACCAGTACGACGCAATTTATATTGTACTCCTAGACTCAATAAAATATAAAAGTACATTGATAATTAAAATACAGACGCGACGACAAATACAACTCCAAGTCTTGAACGGTAGCAGGCATAGAATGTCGTAGTTCGTCCAAGTAGTCCTTATATCGAGACAGGGTTAGATCAATTATTAAAATTCAGTTCGACCATAACCAATGGGCCAACACCAGCCTCACTTATATCGAGAGCGAGTAGAATCTGTTGTCTGCTTCACTCTGAATACCCATTTATTCTTCAAAGCCTTCTTGCCCTTTAACAACTGCACTAGCTCATATGTGGAGTTTGCTTGTAAGGAACCCATCTCCTATTCCATGGCCTGCATCCACTCTATTATGTATTCATCTTCCATCACCTTTGTGAAGCTTCTGGGCTCTCCCCTATTATTTAATGGCACATACTCATCTGGTGAGTACTTTATGGATGGTCGATGCTCTCTCGTGATCCTTCTCAATGGAACCTCTGGTGTTGGTTGTATACCGACAACCTCATTCTCTTCAGGAACTGTCTCCTCGGCATGCTTACCCTCCTGTGGGTTACCCTGACTACCATCAGCAGGTTGATGATCAATATGGGAAGCATCTCTTAGCTCATCCCATAATGGGATTCTCTGTAGTGTCCTCTGGAAATAGCTCGAAGCATGATGATTCTAACTCAAACAATTCCTCATCCTCATAAGGTATCTCAAAATCCTGAATGTTGGTCATAATCTGATTGTCATAGCCCGTATCCGTATGATCGGGTACGAGTGCGTGGTTACATCCAACCTACACTGCTTAATTGATGGTAGTTAGCAGTCTAAACCTTAATAATCGTCAAATGATCAAATAATTGATTTTCTCATCACAACTACTAATCACGTGCCCAAAAGCAAATCACTTCATCATCACACTTTTTACTAGTTCGTTGTTGCAACTTTACAAAAAGCATCTGTAGACAAATTCGATGAAATATTAAAGACGACATCCTCAAGCCATCAACATAGGTACAATCATCTATTATGTACATCACATCAATGCTGAAAATAAATCTATACATCGGTAGTCCTAAATCATCTCTGATCTCCACATAGCATCCATGTTGACTATCCCTATCACCTCGTCCTGTAAGCCATAAATGCTAAGGTAGAGGTCATCACCACATGTAATGTACCCAGTCAAGAAAGGAGCAAAGTACAACCCTACAAAATTAACATGTACATGTAAAACTGTAATACAACAATAATACATGGACTAACGTGTAATAATGAACAATATCATAATAACTGAAATAATGAAGATATGATCATGCAATGGTGATTGAAATATTAAAGTAGTATGTGACCGGCTAGTATCACAACAAGCATATGTAAATAGGGTACAACATAAATACACATGCCCAATGTGCGATTAAGCAATCAATAAGACCTATCACATATAAAATAATATTTTTCCATCCCTGCGTACCAGAACAAGAAGAATAAGTACAAGAAGTACAAGTCAATACGTGTCCCAGTCATGTCCAATATAAAATCAATGCAATATAGAAATACTAAGTAAAGTCTAGTCTTAGTGTACTTGACTTTACCAGAAATTTCAATTGTCTCTAAGTCACCTATAAAAGAATAGGGAAAATCAGGTTTTATTCTAAAGAAATTGCCCAAAATCAACTGAAATGATTTTTAACTACTTTCTAAATCACTAACTAATTCTAATTACTACTTTAACCATTAACTAACCAACCAAACAACTCTTGGTTAACAACTTATTAACTAATTCTAACTATTTATTATTTACTAAAGTATAAACTAACAAATAAACCATTTAATCCCTAACTATTCAAACCCAGAAATCTAGGCATGAACCTGAGTCCAAAACTAACAGCCCATGACCCACCATTAAAATATCCTACATGGGCCCAGCCCATCTGACAGACCATGATTCTCACTGCTAATTTACACTAAGGGTGTGTTTGATTGCAAGGTGAAAAATATGTGGAAAAGAAATTAATTCCATGGAATTATTTTCCTAGGAAAAAAATTCCATGGAATTTTAGAAAAATTCCACGGAAAACTTAATTTAGGTGTTTGATTGTCATTATTTCCACGGAAAATAGTTATTTTCCATGGAAAATGATATTTTCCTATGGGTTGGACAAGTTTCATTTTCCACCATTTTAGAAGAAAATATGGAAAATGATAATTTTTGGAAAATAATTCCAAGGAAAATATAGCTATCAAACACTACAATCGGTGGAAAATTTGTGATGGAAATATTTTCCATGGAAAAAAAATCCAATCAAACACAGCCTAAATACATAAAACCCATTGAATCAGCCCATAACCCATTTATTCACTGAAGCCCAATTATGGTTTACTGGGCTAAGCCTAACCAATGGGTTTAAACTTCTTGGACCAGGTTACTACTCTTCCCCAAAGCCCCATAGCTCACAGGCACGAACCAATAACGAAAGCCCAAAGAACACCAACAAATCCTACTATGACTCTCTTCTTTGGGAAAAAATGGAAAGAGAATGAGAAAGACTCATTATTATTCTAGAAGGAAAGAGAAAGAGGCTAAGAAATTGAGGAGCTCACCACGGTTACGCGAAAGCGGAGGAGACGAAGTGGCTAGGGGGGCCATGTCTGGATCTGGCATTAGATGCCCACAGGAGACTCGGACGCGACAGTGGAGCTGGGCTGAGGAGTGGTGACCGGAGATCTATGGATTGGAGGGGACCGGACCTCTGCAGGTGCCGAGTGAGCTGTGGTGGCCGGAAGGAGAACTCGACGATCTTGGAAGACGACGGTCGGCGCTCCGAAAGGAATCCGCAGGCGGAACCGGAGGACGAGGTACCGGATCTCCTCGCCATTGCACTTAGTCCACCAGAACGCAGCTGGAGGCGCATGTGGTCAGTGGTGCCGAAAGGAGAGGGGTTTGCGGGAAAGGGACACGGTGACGGTCAATCCACGCTTGGAGATGACTCCTGTGGCAGGGGTGGTTTCGGTCGACGAAGTACTTGTCGGTAAGCGAAGGAAAGAGCATTACGCATGCAGGGACGACGTGCGGTAAGGAGGATGGTCGGAGACAACGGCACTGGAAGGATTTAGGGTTAAGGTTGAGTTGTCAATGGTGTTGTGTCCTGTGGACACAGGAGAACGGAACATAGAATGGAGTTTGGTTGAGACTAAGCATGTGTCGGTATACGAAAATGCCCGTGTCCTCAGGGTCGAACCTAGGGACACGAGGAATTTTGGTTTTTGGATTTGGATGGATTTGGGGATCGTGTCTTGCCGAACACGAAATGTAAATATAATATCTAGAATGCTAATAAAATGAGAATGGACACGCCGATGCGGCTAGACACTGTCATTAGGACTAGGTGGAAAATTGGAATGATTAGTGTTAATGATAATTAGGGGTAGTTGTAGGTGTAATTAGCACATGGCTCCAAAGAATATTAGTAAAATATTCTAGAAAATATTTCTAGGAATATGCTAGATTCCAAGGAATATTCTCTGAGTATTCCATAAATAATTAAGGAAGACCTAGAAAGTTCCTACACTAATCCTCTTAGCTAATGATGCCATTTTCTAATTAGATCTAGACCAAATTTTGTCACTCCACCTAATTACGACTGCACCACTCCCGCTAAACGGAGGATTGATAAATAATAACTAATTACAAAAATTACCATCGCCTCTTTAAAAGTAATCATGTTTCCTAGAAAATAATAATTAGAAAAAATAATAATAGCAATTTTGAAAACATAGGGTTATAATAATCCTCGAAGAATACTACTTCCACATCGTTGTCTCAAGTTTGGTTCTCTCATCCTTCAGCACATGCATGAAGGACTTATAACTAAACACTCAAAGGTAATTGTAAATGACTCCTTATCGTACCGTACTCTATCAAACACATCCCCCTGCAAAGGAGTATTAGGAGATAAATTAATAACCTAAACAGTAGCGTTCAGAGCCTCACCCCCAAAAACTTTCTGGTAAGTTTGCTTCTGACAGCAAACACAGTACAGTATCAAGTTCATACGCTCCGCTGTACCATTGAACTAAGATGTCTTCGGCAGGATCTTCTCGTATCGAATTCCCTTGCACTTTCTAGTAAGCATCAAAGGAGCCAATGTATTCACTATTATTATCGGACATAATACACTTTAACTTATTGCCCAACTCCTTTTCGGCAGAGGCCTGAAACTTTTTAAAAGTAGACAGTACCTAATACTTGATCTTTATAGCATAGAACAAAACTTTCCTGGAAAAATTATCAATAGAAGTTACAAAATAAGAAATACACCCAATAGATTTTAGCTTCATTGGACCGCAGACATCCGAGTGGACTAGCTCGAGTAACATCGGCTTCCTTGAAGATGGGTAACATCGGAAAGATATCCTACTTTACTATTAAGTCAAATAGTGCGTGCACTGTAACTCCTCTTCCCGAATTTTGTTATTATTATTATTTATTTAATTATTTTCATTATTGTGTTTAAAGGGTATTTTGATTAATTTTTGTCAAAGGCGAGTTCTTGATTAAATAGCTTGAAAGTGCTAATTTGTCTTAATAGAAATACTTTATTAAATAATGCTATTAGAATAACGAAAGGTAGTTGGTTATTATTTTGTTTTGCTTCAAAAATAAAAGAGTTTTGAAAATCATTAGTAGTTCATTAATAAAAATGTTTGGCCATTATTTTAAATTTAAGTTTGGATTTGGTTTTGAAAAGTTCACTAGAATTTAAGTTTCATATTAAAATTTTATCAAAACAGTTTGAAATATTAAATAGTATTATCGAATATTATGTTTAGATTGATTAATTAAATTTTTAAAATATTTTTATTCTAAATGGGATAGATTGGTTCAAATCATATAAAGGAGGGAATGAATGTATTACCCATATATATACGGTTAATGAATTTTCCATATCCCATGTCATCCTAATCCTCACTCAATCTAATCTTTAAACACACAGAGTAATAAATTCCCCTCTTTCCTTCTTGTGTATATCCTTCCAGCGTAAGCATACATTTTCTCCTATCATGATCTCCTAACCGATTTTCCTTTCATAAATATATATAGGACCCCATTCAGCCAAGCCTTTCTCCTTACCCCCTTTGTATACGAACTAACTCCCAATTTCTCTATCTTTCCATCGTCATCCAACTCAATACAACCATGAGAACCCGCCATCACCACCACGAAGTTCCCACCACCTATACGCCTCGTCGAAGTCGGTCCCGCGCCTCCGACCATGGTGCTAGCACTGTCCGTGCCACCCCACCAAGCACCTGCGGCTGCGGTGTCCGTCGCGAACAATGCCTGAGTCCTCTGTTGCCGAGTCGACGACGAGCGCGCGGACCCTTCCGAGCCGATCCTGTCGGGCGCCTGGAGCCGATGACCCCCGAGGGTCACCGTGACCGCGCTGCCGGCTCTGCGGCCGAGTCAGCCGCAGCCGAGCAGTCCCGCTCCTCCAGCGAGCGCCACCGCACGTTCAGACCTCCGCCGCGCCCTTGCCGAGCTTCCATGGTGAGCTCCCCTCTGCTCTTTTCCTCTCCCTCTCGGTCACGAATGTGATCCCCAAATGTTTTGTTCTCCCTCTCTTCTAACAATTGGCATCAGCCCCTTTTAAACCGTGTCTATTTTCCTTTTCCTTATTTCCTCTTAAAAGCACAGAGTACAGAGAGTTGGTTTATTACCATTAATGTACCATCAACTAAAGTATTTGGGTCAGTATAAGTTTCATTTAGGGATTTATGTATAGTATTAATACTGGTTTCATTTTACATTAGCTAGTAATATGACTATAGTTGTTTTTAATATAAATATATATTTAACATTCCTAAAATATTTATAATTGTGTAAAATACATGTTATGGGCCTGTTAGTTTGACTTCAGCCTATGGGCCAAGGGCCAGGCTCCATTTGTAAACTGTTTGTATTTTGGGTTTGGTCTGAGTTAAAAGTTATTATTTTGATTAGCTATTATATATGTTTTCTAATAGTTTTCGATAATAATGATAATAATTATTTTTTTGTTGTTGTTGTTGTTATTATTATTTTGTTGGGTTATTTAGTGAAATGGTGCTGAATCATTTATTTATATATGAGTTTTATATTAAGTAGGAGTTATAAATATATATTAGTTATTTTTAATAATAAACAATTTATCTTGATATATAAATACTAAATTGAGTAAAGATGGATGGTTCCTATTTGGAATCGTATTTCTAAATGGTTACGTAAATAAATAGATAATTGACAAATTGGGTTCTAGTCTTGAAACAATACTTTGGCTTTCAAAGTATTTATCCAGAAACTGTATTTTGATGTTATCCCTAAAAAAAAATTTCTATATTTTAAATATTTATTTTAAATATTTTGGTAAATAAAAATATATAGTTTCAAGTATGAAGTGTACCTTCCAAATAATTTATAAGTATTTTTGTAAAAGTATATATATATTTTCTTACAGAAGATTTCTTTTTCATAAAAACAAATTCTTTATTAAGTCAATCTTGACCTTGAAAAATTATACGACCCAAATTCTTGCAATTCCTAACCACTTTATATCAACTCTAGGCTAATCAGACTAACTTGTACCTAACGAGAGTAGCGGTTTCACCAGCAAAGGACAACAGACAAGTGCATATACTGATTATTTCCGTTTCTAATAGTTTCCTTTACATGTTATACATATGTCTTGCTGCTTGTTGACACGCTCGTCATACGGAGATTAGTAACATGGAATTATTATACATCTTGACTGTCTTTTACATGATTACCCTACTTGTGACTTGATTCCATGAGTACTTGTTGGGAGGAAAAATATCTTAGTAGATGTGTGAACTACCCATTCCATCTCGAAAATGTCTACACTTGACTAATAGCAGATGCACACGACACGTGTAGGTGCCGGATTTACCCCTTAGTCGTTCACACGTCGAAATTGATATTTCAACACACGTAGATAGTTCTTGTTCCAGTTGTTTCATCAAGTTCCTCACCACTTGCCATGCTTTACATGTTTACTTGCTAGAATTGCCTATCCTTTTCCATGATACCATGATGCTTGTTATTTCCTAGTTTTCACTTCTCATATGCTGTTTTCATGTTCTGTGATTCTGTTATGTTTCGGATAACTATCATATGTGTGCTTGTTCCATTCCTGACTGGAAACTAACATTTTTCAGGTTAGCTGTGGCTTCTCTTAGCATTGAAAGATTCGGGTGTACTTGTAGGCCAAAACCTAGAAATTAGATAGATGTGGTATCATTTTCATTAATTGTAAGAATCTTGTACTTTTCTTGAATATAAATCTTGTAAAGGTTGTAATAAATTTAGAAATGTGAATGAGCAGTAAAAGTTTATTATGAGCATTTATTTATTGCGGGCTTGAAAGCATTCTACCGTCGACTCTGCGGCGTAGGCTGGCTTGGACACGCACTCGTATCCCGAAAAAAGGGTGCGGGTCATGACAAGTTTTTGTGGTGGCCCATGCAGGTCAGTTTTTGCAAATCATACGAACTTGTGGTGGTACCTATGTTAGTCGTACTACTGCAAGCCTGTGACTAGGATGCTCATTCATAATTAGGTTAATTTGAATTTTAGGCTTTGACTAGGCTTAGGACTAGGTGCCCCATGGGCAACCATTAGATTTATTTCAAATTAATTGCTTGGGTAATTAAGGTTGTTACATAGGCTACATGCTTAGGATAGTAACATACGTTGAAGTTTGAGATACCATATTTGACGAATTCAAAATATATTTTCTTTGATAATATTATGATTTGATAGATGACTCTAATTAAAGGTGGGTAGATTCTTCGATTGATGAATTTAGTCTTCAAGGTTATTAGCCTTGGTACCTTTGAAGTTTAAATCTCTCTATAGTTTGATGAATTTGCTAAGGTTGAACTTTTAAAATTTTCAAAGAAATTATTTTGATTTAATTAACGATAAGTAAGATTATAAAAATCCTTGTAGTTTTGTTGAATTTGAATTTTGATGAGATCGTGACAAAATAGAATTAAGAGTTTAAAGATTGTTGGATTGGGATTTTGAATTTAAATTTTGAGGAAGTTATGCAAAGGTGAATTTATATTTAAAATATTTCGAGAAATTTAAAATCTTGTGGAGTTTAAATTTTGAGAAATATTCCATAAGTCAAATGTTGACCATTTCGCTAGATCACAAACTTGAAGATTCCGATAAACGTTGACTTGTCAACTAAAATATAATTATCAAAATTTTGAAGAATATGAGTTATGGATTTAAAATTTAGTGATTGAGATGGAAAATATTTTCTTGAGATTAAATTTTATGTTGATAAACATTGAGCAGTGACTTAAAATTTTATGATTGAAGAATGTTTGAAATATTCTAGATAATACCTATTTGTAGAATAATTGGGTGATTAGTTAGTCGTCATATTTGTTGACCAGGTATATGTATATGTTTTCTCCTTTCCACTATTTTGTAGGAACCCTAGGGGGGTGAATAGGGTCAAGCTAACTAATCAAGCACTTAGCACAAGCTAATGTGCAATTTAAAAATATAAGTGCAAGAGAAGAAGCAATAACAATACCGACAAACGATATATCCTGGTATCCTTCCAAGAGGCACTCTAGTCCCGGAACTCTCTCCGACTTTAATCCACTATTTGAGTAAATAGTTACACACGAGTTTGGATCCGAAGAACTCGCCAACTTCTTACACGAGAGCTTTAATCCGAAGGCCTCTCCGACTTCAACCGAGAGTTTGGATACGAAGACTCTCCAACTTCAACCGAGAGTTTGGATACAAAGACTCTCCAACTTCAACCTTTCACAATAGGTTTTGATCTCCTTATACAATAAGATGAAGATCTTACTTTTCAACTCAATAACTCTAACACAATTTATGGATGGCAAATGAAAGCTTTGTAGAGTTGTTTGTGGATAGGCTTTGGTGGTTTAGAAATTTTTAGGCTCAAAGCATCAACCTTGAATGAAGGGGTTCAAGACTATTTATAACCAAAGTAAAGGAAAGTGCAATAATGCAACTTTCTCAGGCTGACGGATCATCCGTCGAATTTTCGCAGAAATCCGCCGGATCATCCACCTGTATAGTCCAACGGCTATAAATAGAGCCGTTGGGATCAATCATTCGTAAGATCCGACCGTTGGAATGCAAACGGTCATATGGCAGAAAATCTGCCAAAATTTTGCGGTTTTCTGCCGGATAATCCGAACACTCACAGAAGGTATTCTGTGAGACCATTCGGATCTTCCGTCGGATTTCCGCGGAGATCCGTCGGATTATCCGCCAGGATTTCGAAGATTGTCCTGGGTTATTTTCTACCCTAGCTTTCGATTTTGCCATCTATTTCTTGTGTTTACAATGATTCCTAAGACTCATTACAGACTCCAAATATACTGTA
This sequence comes from Iris pallida, assembly GCA_029216955.1. Classification (NCBI taxonomy): domain Eukaryota; kingdom Viridiplantae; phylum Streptophyta; class Magnoliopsida; order Asparagales; family Iridaceae; genus Iris; species Iris pallida. The sequence goes on along the minus strand of JANAVB010017563.1, from coordinate 50,052 downwards.
GTATGAGCAGGCTTCTGCAGAGTCTTAAAATGATGATGGCTTGACTTGGCTTCTTTCCTTGATAGATGTTGGCTTTTTCCCTTGGCGGCAGCTGTCCAAAGATATCCAGTTTGTGAAAACTGAATACCTTTCGGGGGCTTTGCCCCCGAACCCCTGACGAGGGGAGCTGCCCCCTCGACCTCCGTCCGCTGACCGGACAGCGGAACCCCCGAGTGCGTGGCTTCGGAGATGTCATCGGATGGTTCAGAGAAATCTTGTAGGATCCATCGTCTTTGGCCCACCATGATTTCTTCATTGCATATGTCCATATTGATCTTGCTTATTGCTTTTCTGCATGTACATGTTAGACGAACAAAACAATATACATAGTAGCAAGTATGATAAGTTTAATGCACATTAGGACAATGCTGAGTTTAAGTATAAGTGCTAAGGTGATTGCATAAATGTTAGTGATATCATAATGATTAAACTTAATTGAATATCCACAATCAAAAACATAGTTTTGATTTTGGCAACTCGATTAAATTTAAGATAGAAAGCTCATATCACTAATATGTAAACCAATAGGCACATATCACCAAAGGTATAAGTATAAGTAGAAATGCTATAGTGATAGTATAAAGATTAGTGATAATGAAATGCTAAACTAAACATATTAACCATATTCAAAAACATGATACAATCATTGGGCCAACAATCTTCCCCTTTTTGATTATGGCAAATCGGTTAAGTTTAGTATAGACATAATAGATGCATGTATCACTAATATACAAAGGACATAAGCAATATCACTAAAAGTATACTACTTAGATTACTTATAAATACATACTTAAACTTACTTCTCCCCCTTTGACATGATCAAAAATAGGTTCTCCCGTACTAAGAGATAAAAAGAAATCAATCTCAAGCGAAGAAATCAGAGCATGGGAAACTCATGGACAATTATGATCAAGATATACTAATGAAAAATAATGGAAAAATGGTGTAAAGACAAGTATAGAAACTACATGTCAAATGTAGAGTACCAAATAGGAAATAGCTTGTCAAAATGCAATATAGTTGGTAAAACTAACAGAATTTGAAAATAATCAATAGATAGTTTACCAACATGAAATCCAAGAAAGAAATCCAAAATATTTACTCTAGTTTTGGAAGAGAATTATGACATAAAGGATTTCAGTCAAAAGCCATGAGGATTAGATAATTGCAAAGTAATTGATATTAAAAAATACCAATTAAGATAGTTGGAAGATATAAACTTAATACCAATTGAAATAAAAACCTGAAACATTAATCAAAAAGCTATTTGAAAGTCAAAATTGTCCACAAATAAATAATGGAACAAAATAAAGGAATAATCAATGTAAAATAGAGCAATTGATATAGAATAATCTCATTATTTGTAAAATCTATCTGCTTACCTAAGTTCATGCATTTGAACTCAATTACCTTATCATGCTATATGAATACTCTTTTTGATAAACATGAAGGTAAAAGAGAAAATAAAATACTTGAGAAAGAGAAATTCAATCGACTTGAATGCTCCCCCTCAAAGTACTACCAAGTTGATAAAAATCATGAATTTTGGATAAGTCCTCAACAAGGAAAGCCAAATCACTTAAGCATGAAAGAAAAGCCAAATCAACGAAAACATAATATTCATCAAGATAAGATCTGAAAGTTAATATTAGCAAGATGACATACTTAACCCATATGAAAGAGAGAGATAAGATAATAAGGACAATCACATACACTCTCATAAATCCTTCAAAATAAAAATATCATGACCTCAATCAATAAGATATGAAAATAAAGAAAATATGGGTCCATGATAAACTATGTATACGACATATTAAAGGGTATAAATGAATTAAAACAATTTATTTGCTCCTCCTCAAAATATGCGTAACTAGTTTCAAAGCACTTATAGCATCAAAATCTAGGGGTAAATCAACTATGGATTTCTCCCCCTTGCTCAATGCATATAAGGCTATAAAATCGTCATTAGATGAATAATGTCATCTTTAGTCAAGAAGAGATATCCAATTAATACTTACTAAAGATGAGAAATTAAAAGAATATTCCAATTTAGCACATGTAATCAAAAGATGTCATCATGAAAAAGAATAAGGACAGTTAAATCAATCATAATATCGCTCAAAAATAAAATAAAAATAAGCCTCAAACATCATGTCCATGATTATCTAATCAAGAAAGAATCAACCAATTTATTACTTTGCATGGACTGGGTATGTTGTACCACATATTTATCCAACAACGGATAAATCCAAACCTTTCTAATGGTAAATTAATAACCCATAAAGTTCAAATAGCAAAGGTCATATGTGATAAACCATGAGTAGTCAAAGTAGAGTAATAAATTAACTTGATAATCTCATAACTAGATAATTTAAGACTACTTAATCATTAGGATCATTCATAAAGAAAACAAATGAATAAACATGATCCAATGATAAATCTCATCAAGAAAAAATTCAAAATCTATATTTATAAAGAATCTTACAGATCAATAAAAAATATGGAAAAGAGTCAATCTCAAAATGTTCACACATTCAACTAAAGAGATGTAATGATAATACGATAAAATCATGACTCAAAAAGTGAGAGAAATTTAAGAGAGACTTGCTAATGACTAGTATGGAAGAAAGTTAAAACAAGAAATCACAAACCTCTAAGAGAAAACAAGATCTAATAAAGAATTTGTAAAACTAGTTTTAGAGATCAAGCATATCACAAATCTTGTTTTTGTAAACTGGCATATCATATATAGATTGAAGTATAGGAATATAGTTAGATGTGTGAAAGTGAGCCAAAATTATATAGCTTAATAATATATCACAAATAAGCAAACTATATAATCCAAATAAGATTAATGAGGAAAGCCATTAACAAGATAAATGTGCTCATTAAATCTTAAGTCACTAACACTAAAAATACTTGCTTAAGCAAAGAGTTCTCAATAAGTATAATACATTTTGAATGATCAAAATGATTTGTAGACTCTTTATTAAGCAAGGATAGGAGTATAAGATAACAAAATAAAAAGAATTAGACTCTTATCAAGTATAGGCCAAAAGAGATATTCATGTAAACACAAATAAAAAAAATCTCTTTGCCAAGTATAGAGATTAACCCAAGATAATAAAATAATGGATCGATCTAGAGAATGTAAAATATTATAGCAATTATGAAATAAGAGTATTCTCTAGAAATGGGAGATCTCTAACCAAAACCTCAAACCATAGTAGCTAAGGACATAAGACATATAATGTATCAATTACATGGATTCCCATGTGCTACAACATCATTGGAAAACAATAATTCCAAAGAAGCATAAACCCAAGGAATGAGAAAGGAAAGCACATTAAAAATAAGAAAGCTGATCGGATTATTCGTCGAATTTCAGCGGAAGTCCGGCGGATTATCCGAACTTAGTGCTCACAAAGCTGCTGGAATTGATCGGATTATCCGTCGGATTTCTGCGGATATCCGTCGGATGATCCGAACTATTTCTCACAGACTTGTTATTTGCAGTCGGATGATCCGTCGGATTATACCAAAAATCCGTCGGATTATACCAAAAATCCTTCGGATTTTCCGTCTCTCTATAAAAACAAATTTTCAAAGAGCTTTCATAGTGCACCAAAGAAAAGTGAAAAGATATAGACTAGAAAATGTGCACTAATTAAAGAGGTAAAATTAACATACATGGTAAGGCACAAAAACATGTGAACCTTAAAAGAACTTTCATAAATAGTCATGAACAAGACACTAAATAAAAGATTTCTCTCAAATCCCAACTTAAAGGTATAAAATAAATACATATGAAAAGTTAGGAATCACACAGTTAAAACTATATATATATAAATAGGCATACATGAGAAGATTCAACAATCAAGAGAAAATATGTATCCATAAAGTCAACCAAAAAGCTAAAAAGACATCATTAAAAAAAAGCTTTAAGGAAGAAGCTTATTGATTCAAAAAGAGAGACACAAATTTGATCAAAAGAATCAATAGCTAGAGTATGAGTTAAGCACAAGTTTAAAAGTAACAAGTATGAATAAATACTCTTCAAGTTAATATAAAACTTTAGCTTAACTCATATGCCTACATAAAGGTATTTATACAAAAATAGATATCAATATAAGAGATACATGAGCTATACGTAGATGGAAATTTAATGTATATAGTCATGTATCCTTAATGAATATTTGAAAAACCATTACAAATTCAAAAACATGTATAACTAAACTTCATTAGGCAAAGACATAATTGATTCTCAAGAAGATAATCAAGATAAAGTATGAGAATCAATAATAAATATATTATGTAAGCACAAGGTTAAAATGGAAGTATAAGTGTATACTTGTCAAGTGATAAGAAGCTTGTGCTAAACATATATATTCACAAATACCGATTTAAAGTAAATATTACAAATTAATGAGAAATCGGTAAGAAGTAACTATCCTCAAAAACTTTAGAGACGGAGAGTTAAAATCATATTAACTCAAATCAAAATCAAGCTCCTATGGACTAGAGTGATATGCATGCTTCATAATATAGAGATTAAGAAAAAACAAGCATGCATAAATCAAATGTGTCACACTTATAGAAAATGAGTGATAAACTACATAGTGTGAACTAATCATTTAAGTTAAGTAACTAGTCATGCTAGATAAAAGAAATAACAAGAAATAGCTAAGCATGCTAGTATCATATCTCTCATTGATTTAGATAATAAGCAACTAAAATATATCAATGAGAGCTAGTAGCAAGTTGTCAAAGGAAACATGCTAGATTCTACAAATATAAACTATTTAAAGAGAATCGTTTAGCATGTTACCAAAGTGGCTCTAGTGGCCACACTTGTGTTGGTGTAATTGCTTGGAAGATGACCTTTGAGCTTCGTAACCACCAACACGCTCCTCGGTGCTATGTCCCGATATAAGAAGCTTCACCTACAATATTAGGCGGAGACTTTGGTATCCAAATAAACTTGGATCCACATTTGTTAGCTTTAGGAACCCATATACTATTTACTCTAGCATTGGTAGAAAAACTCCTACGAATAGGACAATTTAAGCTCATGTGTCCAATGCGAGAGCAATAGAAGCACCTAATACTAGTGTGTGCACATGTATCAGAATGAGCATGGTTATGAACATGTGACATACTAGAATGATGAATATCTCTAGAGTGAGCATGAGAAGATTTGGTTTTAAGAATATTATGTTATAATAGCAAATCATCATGCAAACAAGTAAGAGAATCAAATTTAGCATTTAAAGCATAATTCTCTTTTTCAAATGAAGTAATTCTAGAAATAAAATCATCATTTTGTTTCTTTAAAGAATCAATAGAAGAATCGTGCAAAGAAGTTAACACATGCGTTTGACTTTTAAGATCTTCTATAGATGAGGAAAGAGATTTAATTTTCAAGATTAAAGCCTCATTCAAACTCTTTAAAGAAATACATGATGAGTTTTGAGAATCAAGTCTAGATAATAAATCATTGTTTTTATTTCTCAAAAACTCATTTGCTTCTTCTAAATGAATAACCTTTTCAGAAAGTTCTTCATTTGTAAAATGAAGGTTATCAAGAATCTCTAAGAATTGTTTAGCCATGGCTTTCCACTTAGAACATTTTTTGCATTTAGAAGAAACATGATTGTCTATGCTACTAGAAGTAAAACCCTCTTTATCGGAGGAGGAGTAGGAGGAATACGATGTCATAGAAAAATAACAAGGATCTACTCTAAGGATGTTAAGCCAACAATAGAGTCCTAGCTTTGATACCAATTATAGAAACCCTAGAGGGGGGTGAATAGGGTCAAGCTAACTAATCAAGCACTTAGCACAAGCTAATGGACAATTTAAAAATATAAGTGCAAGAGAAGAAGCAATAACAATACCGACAAACGATATATCCTGGTATCCTCCCAAGAGGCACTCCAGTCCCGGAACTCTCTCCGGCTTTAATCCACTATTTGAGTAAATAGTTACACACGAGTTTGGATCCGAAAAACTCGCCAACTTCTTACATGAGAGCTTTAATCCAAAGGCCTCTCCGACTTCAACCGAGAGTGGATACGAAGACTCTCCAACTTCAACCGAGAGTTTGGATACGAAGACTCTCCAACTTCAACCTTTCACAATAGGTTTTGATCTCCTTATACGATAAGATAAAGATCTTACTTTTCAACTCAATAACTTTAACACAATTTGTGGATGGCAAATGAAAGCTTTGTAGAGTTGTTTGTGGATAGGCTTTGGTGGTTTAGAAATTTTTAGGCTCAAAGCATCAACCTTGAATGAAGGGGTTCAAGGCTATTTATAACCAAAGCAAAGAAAAGTGTAATAATGCAACTTTCTCAGGCTGACGGATCATCCGGCGAATTTCTGCAGAAATCTGCCGGATCATTCGCCTGTATAGTCCAACGGCTATAAATAGATCCGTTGGGATCAATCATTCGTAAGATCCGACCGTTGGAATGCAAATGGTCATATGGCAAAAAATCTGCCAGAATTCTGCAGTTTTCTGCCGGATAATCCGAACACTCACAGAAGGTATTTTGTGAGACCATTCGGATCTTTCGTCGAATTTCCGCGGAGATCCGCCAGATTATCCGCTAGGATTTCGAAGATTGTCCTGGATTATTTTCTACCCTAGCTTTCGATTTTTCCATCTATTTTTTGTGTTTATAATGATTCCTAAGACTCATTACAGACTCCAAATATACTGTAGTATGAGCAGGCTTCTGCAGAGTCTTGAAATGATGATGGCTTGGCTTGGCTTCTTTCCTTGATAGATGTTGGCTTTTTTTCTTGGCGGCAGCTGTCCAAAGATATCCAGTTTGTGAAAACTGAATACCTTTCGGGGGCTTCGCCCCCGAACCCCTGACGAGGGGAGCTGCCCCCTGACCCCCGTCCGCTGACCGGACAGCGGAACCCCCGAGTGTGTGGCTCCGGAGATGTCGTCGGATGGTTCAGAGAAATCTTATAGGATCCGTCATCTTTGGCCCACCATGATTTCTTCATTGCATATGTCCACATTGATCTTGCTTATTGCTTTTCTGTATGTACATGTTAGACGAACAAAGCAATATACATAGTAGCAAGTGTGATAAGTTTAATGCACATTAGGACAATGCTAAGTTTAAGTATAAGTGCTAAGGTGATAGCATAAATGTTAGTGATATCATAATGATTAAACTTAATTGAATATCCACAATCAAAAATATAGTTTTGATTTTGGCAACTCGATTAAATTTAAGATAGAAAGCTCATATCACTAATATGTAAACCAATATGCACATATCACCAAAGGTATAAGTATAAGTAGAAATGCTATAGTGATAGTATAAAGATTAGTGATAATGAAATGCTAAATTAAAACTCAGGAGATTATGATGGTGGATTTAAATTAAATTTGAAATATCTTGAAGGATTTAAACCCTTATAGAATTTACATTTTAAGACTGATTACCAATATGGATGACGAGTCGAACTCAAAAGACGGTAATCGTGATTCCGAGTCATAAACTTAAATATTATAATAAGTTTTGGATTTTGATTAAAGGATTAATGATAAATCGGATGAAAGCTTTAAATGTATCCTTGAGGTTAAAGAAAGGTTTATGAATATAAATGTTGACCTAGATAATAAAGATAAGCCATTGAGGTCGTTATGGGATACTTTCTAGACTATGTCGTTGGTCTTATTTCTAGCAATCTAAATTTTGTCTCTTATATTATGTGAGAACTTTCTAGAATTTAGGGACACGACCTATATTCTAATATCAAGTCATATCTATTTATTTTTATCTTTCTATTTCCATTCTCCCTCGAACGATGCTTGATCAATACCTTATTAAGAAAACTCTTGATAACCTTGATCAAAATTTATCTTATCGATCAACATTCCTCATATTAAATTTTATTTACTACATTTTCCTTCTGACCTCACTACATCAAAAGAGGGATTTTCCAACACAATTATTTTTCAATTGCTAACGGTGTTTTGCCGTTACTAATTACTAACAGTGAAAAACCGTTAGCAATGCAAAAAAAACCGTTAGTATAAATAAAAAACCTAAAATTTAATATATATAACACATTTTATTTATTTTACAACACTTTAAAACCATTAGCAAAGTTCATAAAAATCAAATAATAAAAAAACCCTCTAGTAAGTATTAGGGGGGAATATTTTGTCGTTCCCTCACCCCATTTTTTCCCATTTGCGCCATTAGGAGAGGACCTCTCCCTCTCTCTCCTGTGAAGCCCTAGAGAGGACCTATCTCTCCTGTGAAGTGAAGACCTAGAGAGGACCGCTCTCCCGTGAAGACCTAGAGAGGACCGCTCTCTCACTCGCTCCGAGGACCCCTTAATTCCTTTAAAGGTAAATCTCTCCTCCTCCTCCTCCTCCTCCTCCTCCTCCTCACCGACGTAGAGATTGGGGATCAAAATAGTACTCGGTGAAATTCTTCTCCTTCAATTATCATTTTATTTAAGTCGAAGATTTTTTTTATGTCATTTTATATATAACATCAGATCTTTGGATTATTTTTTTGGATCTATAAATTTCTTGTTTATGTCTACGATCCTTCTTCTTCTGATTATTGCATTTTTGATTGCAGGTCCAAGAAAGGATTCTATTTGGTAATCTTTGAGTTGGTATGTTCTTCTTGATGATTATTTATGTAGCATAGTTTTTGATGTCATCATTCAAATTAGGGATTGTTTTTATTGGACCTATCTATTCAAGACATTCCTTAAATTCGAGGACGAATTTATTTCTAAGGTGGGTAGATTTGTAACTCATCTTCCCGAGTTTGTTATTATTATTATTTATTTAATTATTTTCATTATTGTGCTTAAAGGGTATTTTGATTAATTTCTGTCAAAGGCGAGTTCTTGATTAAATAGCTTGAAAGTGCTAATTTGTCTTAATAGAAATACTTTATTAAATAATGCTATTAGAATTACAAAGGGCAGTTGGTTATTATTCTGTTTTGCGTCAAAAATAAAAGAGTTTTGAAAATCATTAGTAGTTCATTAATAAAAATGTTTGGCCATTATTTTAAAATTAAGTTTGGATTTGGTTTTGAAAAGTTCACTAGAATTTAAGTTTCATATTAAAATTTTATCAAAACAGTTTGAAATATTAAATAGTATTATCGAATATTATGTTTAGATTGATTAATTAAATGTTTAAAATATTTTTATTCTAAATGGGATAGATTGGTTCAAATCATATAAAGGAGGGAATGAATGTATTACCCACATATATATACGGTTAATGAATTTTCCCATATCCCACGTCATCCTAATCCTCAATCTAATCGTTAAACACACAGAGTAATAAATTCCCCTCTTTCCTTCTTGTGTATATCCTTCTTGTGTATATGAAGCAAACCGTAAGCATATATTTGCTCCTATCATGATCTCCTAACCAATTTTCCTTTCATAAATATATATAGGACCCCATTCAGCCAAGCCTTTCTCCTTACCCCTTTGTATACGAACTAACTCCCAATTTCTCTATCTTCCCATCGTCATCCAACTCAATACAACCATGAGAACCCGCCATCACCACCACGAAGTTCCCCACCACCTACACACCTCGTGGGAGTCGGTTCCCTGCCTCCGACCATGGTGCTAGAATCGTCCGTGTCACCCCACAAAGCATCTGTGGCTGTGGCTACGACGTCCGCCGTGAACAGCGCCTGAGTCCTCTGTTACCGAGTCGACGGTGAGCGTGTGGACCCTTCCGAGCCGATCCTGTCGGGTGCCTGGAGCCGACGACTCCCGAGGGTCACCGTGACCGCGATGCCGGCTCTGCAGCCGAGTCAGCCGCAGCCGAGCAGTCCCGCTCCTCCAGCGAGCGCCACCGCGCGTGCAGACCTCCGCCGCACCCTTGCCGAGCTTCCATGGTGAGCTCCCCTCTGCTCTCTTCCTCTCCCTCTCGGTCACGAATGTGATCTCCAAATGTTTTGTTCTCCCTCTCTTCTAACAATAGGCATCAACCCCTTTTAAACCGTGTCTATTTTACTTTTCCTTTTCCTTCTTTCCTCTTAAAAGCACAGAGTACAGAGAGTTGGTTTATTACCATTAATGTACCATCAACTAAAGTATTTGGGTTAGTATAAGTTTTATTTAGGGATTTATGTATAGTATTAATACTGGTTTCATTTTACATTAGCTATTAATATGACTATAGTTGTTTTTAATATAAATATATATTTAACATTCCTAAAATATTTATAATTATCAAAAATATATGTTATTGGCCTGTTAGTTTGACTTCAGCCCATGGGCCAAGGGCCAGGCTCAATTTGTAAACTGTTTGTATTTTGGGTTTGGTCTGAGTTAAAAGTTATTATTTTGATTAGCTATTATATATGTTTTCTAATAGTTGTCGATAATAATGATAATAATTATTTTGTTGTTGTTGTTATTATTTTGTTGGGTTATTTAGTGAAATGGTGCTGAATCATTTATTTATATATGAGTTTTATATTAAGTAGGAGTTACAAATATATATATTAGTTATTTTAATAATAAACAATTTATCTTGATATATAAATAATTTTGGAAATTGAGTAAAGATGGATGGTTCCTATTTGGAATCGTATTTCTAAATGTTTACTTAAATAAATAGATAATTGACAAATTGGGTTCTAGCCTTGAAACAATACTTTGGCTTTCAAAGTATTTATCCAAAAACTGTATTTTGATGTTTATCCCTAAAAAAATTTCTAGATTTTAAATATTTTGGTAAATAAAAATATATAGTTTCAAGTATGAAGTGTACCTTCCAAATAATTTATAAGTATTTTTGTAAAAGTATATATATTTTTTTCTTACTGAAGATTTCTTTTTCATAAAAACAAATTCTTTATTAAGTCAATCTTGACCTTGAAAAATCGTACGACCCAAATTCTTGCAATTCCTAACCACTTTATATCAACTCTAGGCTAATCAGACTAACTTGGACCCAACGAGAGTAGTGGTTTCACCAGCAAAGGACAACAAGCAAGTTCATATACTGATTGTTTCTGTTTCTAATAGTTTCCTTTACATGTTATACATATGTCTTACTGCTTGTTTACACGCTCGTCACACGGAGATTAGTAACATGGAATTATTATACATCCTGACTGTCTTTTACATGATTACCCTACTTGCGACTTGATTCCATGAGTACTAGCTGGGAGGGGAAATATCTTAGTAGACGTGTGAACTACCCATTCCATCTCCAAAATGTCTACACTTGACTAATAGCAGCTGCACACGACACGTGCAGGGTGCCGGATTTACCCCTTAGTTGTTCACACGTCGAAATTGATATTTCAACACACGTAGATAGTTCTTGTTCCAGTTATTTCATCAAGTTCCTCACCACTTGCCATGCTTTACATGTTTACTTGCTAGAATTGCCTATCCTTTTCCATGATGCTTGTTATTTTCTAGTTTTCACTTCTCATATGCTATTTTCATGTTCTATGATTATGTTATGTTTCGGATAGCTATCATATGTGTGCTTATTCCATTTCTGACTAGAAACCAATATTTTTCAGGTTAGCTGTGGCTTCTCTTAGCATTGGGAGATTCGGGTGTACTTGCAGGCCAAAACCTAGAAATTAGATAGATATGTATCATTTTCATTAATTGTAAGAACCTTGTACTTTTCTTGAATATAAATCTTGTAAAGGTTGTAATAAATTTAGAAATGTGAATGAGCAGTAAAAGTTTATTATGAGCATTTATTTATTGCGGGCTTGACAACGTTCTACTGCCGACTCTGCGACGTAGGCTGGCTTGGACATGCACTCGTATCCCGAAAAGCGGGTACGGGTCGTGACATGCACTTCTCTAATTTGTAGACCTGAGCCTCGAAATAACTTTCATGTTCAACAAGTAGCTGATTTCTTTCTCGCTGATATGGCTATTGCATGTGCTACAACTCAGTAGACACATCACTAACTGCATTCACCTCATGTGCCACCTTTTTATGCCCCTCCATATAGTTGAGACCGAAATACTTCTTGCTTACCCTAGCAGTCACCATCGAACATCTAGAAAGCTTCCATTGACAGTTCTCGAAGAGACTGAAGAATCCCTCATCACCTAATCTTCCAATCGACACCAGGTTGAAACGAATATCGAAGACATGATGAATACTTATAAAAATAAGAGTTTCACATATATTTATTCTTAAATGCACATCCTCAGTACCAACAGATTTTAAGACATCTCTCTTATCCATCTTCAATACTCTACAAACTCTTGTTGTGTAAGTAGCAACAATGTCCTGTTGTGAGATATGTGTGCTGAAATTCTTGAGTCCACCAACCAAGAATTGCCATCGCGGGCGAGGTTTATGACTACCTCATCACCCACAATAATCACATCGTCTCTATGTACTGGGGTAGTAGTTGTTGTGTTCTCACTCTGCTTCCTCTTGTCGCCATTCTTCTCTCTCTCTTCAAAGCAGAATAGTTTCGCTTGATATCATCCTTTTTACCATAATGGTAGTGCTCAGAGTCCTCGTATCGACCCTTAGACCTGTCTCTGCTTTTGTCTCTGCCACCGACTAGACCCTTGCTTTTACGCCTATGACAGTTCTTTGAAACAAACGTCTTTGATGATATATAGATGAAGTGCCTTAAAATTTTTTCCACATCTCATCATTTAACACCCCACTCCTGGCGAACTCCAAACTAACTATGCCTTCTGAAGCAGAAGCGATCATGGACACTCGTACGATCTCCCACGAGTTTGGCAACATACAAAGCATCCACAGTTCCTGAGCTTTATCATCGAACTCCACTCTCATAGAGGATAACTGGTCAACCACGTCCTAGAACTCACTTAGGTGATCCATAATGGATGTACCATCCTTATACCCAAGACCCATCATTTGTTGGATTAGGATCAGCTTGTTTACTCTAATCTTCTTTGCGTACAAGTATTCTAGATGTCATACCCCTTAACCAAATCCAACGAACGAAACATTTCAAGACTTCAACTCAATTTCCCCAACTGATCTTTCAAACCCGATTGCATCAATGCCTTAATCACAATCATACATATTAATATTAAATTCTCTCTAACAATTTCCATTATCTCCAACATTATCGTCAACGCATTATCGTCCAAAAATTTTCTATCCTTCGAAACAATCATTCGACATCTGAATCTTTTATTATGCATACCTCGACTACAATCATCCAATTACGATCTGAATCTGATACTATCATTCAAATCCGTTCAAGTAAACTTGCTTATAATCAATCCTCGAATTACATTCGATTTCGTCGACACATGAATTTATTTTCTATTACGAACTTTCTTCTATACTCAAATTTTGATCCAACATATATGAAGATGTATGAATACTTGAGTTGGTTATGTTTGGGTTACGAAATGTTTGAGGATATCATTCGGGTGAGTTTGCCCTAGAGTTAAGTTTTCCGTGTGTGCGGCGAGTATAGTTGCCCCGTGTTTTGAGATGTAGCAGTACGAAGCACATTATTGATAGAGACATAACTTAATGATTGTGTTGCAAAATAGTTTGATTGTCTAAAATGACTTAATTGTTTAATGAAAATTGATTAAAGTACAGAGCCAGACTCTGATTAATAAAACAATTATGAATATGTATTCGAGAGATTCTAAAGTAGGCCAAGTGAGTTCGAGTTCAATGCGAGTGATAAAGTTGATGAATGTGTACTTAGTTAATATAGTGCCTCACCCCGCTCCGGTCAACCGGAGGAATCAAAACGCCATGGCTTTTGGACTTGGCCATGCAACGGCTTACTCTAAGTCCCGCTCAGCCGAGGCAACTCCTCGCTTAGGTGGGTGGCTTCGATGAACTTATCTCAACTTGGTCTTCACACTAATAAATAGAAGTTTTCATAAGCACTGAGTAGACTTGTTAATAAAAGTGATGAACCCACATAGCTAAGGGAATAATCTCATTAAGTCATATGTATGTGTACAACATAAAAATGTCAACTTGTTGCTTAGATGTCTCTCCATGAAGTATTTTCAAAGTTGGCACTGGGTCCTTCGACTGCACGATTGAGTTACGTATAACTCTGCAATGGGCTATCGACTTGATGTCATAGCAGGCATGTTTGCACATTCCCACGATTTTAACACTCATCATATAGAGTATGACTTGGTTAGTAGTGTTGTATGGAACACGGTCGTTTATGGCACAGAACACGGTTGGTTCAAGTTGAGTTTGCATGAGGACTAACAAATAGTCTTTCTTGAGTTTGAGTCAAAGGTATAAAATATGGAAGTGTTCGGGACTGTAGGTCATCGAGGCAGTGCCTAGTTCGAGAATTGTGTGAAAGTATGAAAGTAAAGATAAGCAATGTTAGAAACACGTGCCTCGGCACAAGATGTGGTGTCATGTTTTAAAGACTAAGATTTAGCTATGGTAGAAACACGTGCTTCGGCACAAGATGTGGTGTCGTATTTTGAGTCGTGGTCACTGTATTCACAAGTGTATGATTGAGCAAGTTTCACGATGAAACAGAGAAAGGCCATAAGGCGAGTGTTGAGTAAATTATACTATTTTACGAGGCACAACCTCGATGTTGTTACATGAATGGGTTTTATGGCATGATTATGTCGTTGCATCATAGAGTAGACCAGAAGTATGTCTTAAAACTAATCCTAAGATAAGATTAGAAAGACCACAAAAGAATAAGTAACACTCACTAAAATATCGTGTTGGTTTTGAATGGGTGGAAGAGGAGCTCACTCGCCAATATGGTTGTGTACTAATAACCCACCAGTTTTTATGTGCATGTTACAAGTACTTGATCGTTCGAGGCGGAGCTCACTTGGACGTGCTGAGACATAGAGTTCCTTGGCGTTTCGAGATGTGCGGCCGCATTAAAGACTTCACCTATACAGAACGTAATGTATGAACATCGCTTTCTTCCAGTTGTATGCCTCAAGACAGGATCTTTTTTATTGAGAGATGAGAGAGAGATGAGTGATTATATTCAAAGAGAGTGTGTGAGCTTGAGTGATTGTAATCCAGGCCTCATTCCCTTTATAATTTTGTTGCATTATCAATAAAGAAGAGTTTGTTTTCTACACAACTTATGTTATTCAACTTCTCTACTCGGACTTCTATACGACGATGATGTCGCCAAGATGCTGTAATTGGCCGCTATGGAACCCGCCTTACGCGAGCATAACCTAAGCTCACGCAGCATCGTGCACTAATGAGAACGATCGATTCTGCTGAACAGGGACGTGACACTATGTTCAATATTAGCGATGTGATTGTACACATTCTCGTCAACGAACTATTTGATATACTTGCACACGTATAAATGCTCAAACTTTTAGTCCTCGTCAGATTTCTTACTGGACTTCTCGTAAACAGATATCAGAAGAGCAATTTCTTGATGAACAACAAATCCTCCATCTTGCTCCGTCAATAGTGGTAATTGGAACCGTTTAGGTTTCCTTCACTAGTAAATTAGATAATTACCCCCTCTACAAACTTATCCACCAATCCAACCGGATTACCATAATAGTTGGACAATAAAAATAGATTACACACTCCGAAGAGCAAGAGACAACGAGAAGAATTACCTAAAATAATATCTCCTTCAAAGTAGCCGTCAACCTCTCTTTCTCTCTCCAAAATTTGTAAAGTCTTCTATTTTGCATAGATTAGGGTTAGAAATATATATATATATATATATATATATATATATATATATATATATATATATATATATATATATATATATATATCCCCCTCACCCCTGTAACAAATATGTATTGTAAAAATGATCAAACATTGTAGAAAATACTACCAAATTTGGGTTCAGCCCAAGAAACCATTATACTATCGGTATACTGGTATACCGATGGTATACTACAGCATACCAAAGCTATACTTTATCAACGAATAAAGAATTGGAAACTGAATTTTCTATAGACCGGTATACCTACGGTATATTGTAGTGTATCGTCGATATACTGAGTCGGTGAATGTCGACGAATGCGAACATGGAATCAAACAGAAGCCAATTAGCTATAGCTCAGGTATACCGGTGGTATACTACAATGTACCGGTGGTATACACTGTCGTTCTGTTTTCTAAAATAGCCGCAGATTAAACTCCACCTTCAACTCTCCGAGCATCCCTGACATAAGGATGACGCTCATCGCACTCCGAAATGTTCTCCACATTGAATGAAATCCCATCCAACTCCAAATTCCATTTCCAAACTACGTCACAATTTGCATGTTTCTACCCAAAACTATAAAAACAATTCCCACCTTAAATCTCCTTAAGTCAGCTTTTCTCTTCTGGTCTTTCCTTGTAGTTGTAGATGCTTTAGGAATGGACCGCAAACTAATTATACAATTCTTTTGCTTCGATATCTTAGTCCAATCATCAACATTTTGTTCCTAGCTCCCATGCTCTCATTAATGACTTTTAGTGCTCTATTTGCCCATTTTCTATACAAACACGAGAAGAATCAATGTTTAATACCAAAACCTCATTGTAGTCAAATTGGGCCATTTGTGGTGTTACATAGTGTTCAATTATTGTGAGGTTAAGGTATGGTTTAGCACATGCGCATATGAGCATCAATCATTTCTAATTAATCCCCTTGCTATTATTATATGCATAGAGAGAAATATGACACAACAAATACTTGCTAGCTAGATCACATGCTTTTAGTATCGGCTATCCTATAAATTTATTTACATGTTTGCAAAGTGTGCAAATAAACTTAAATTTTGGAACTGGATTCTATTATTTCTGAAGTTTTACAGTATCTACTACTTTCAGAAAGTGTATATTTAACTTAATATGTTACATTGTATATTTATATAAATATATATAAATTATACAGTTAGAATTATATATACTTGAAGACTTATGTACGAGTGCATATGTACTGGGTGTGTTTCGAAGATGCACTTTAAGGGCTAGTAATTTAGGCAGATATTGTCGGGATTTATATTTGAAAAAAATAAAATTAGAATCAATCATCATTAAATATAGCTAGGGCTGTTCATTAGATTGAAATCTGGTAGATTTTCGGTTGTAAAGTTCTACGGTGATCTAAATACGTCGAATTACTAGTGATCATGATCAGTACTTGACCGAATATCTGATCGGATAGACGACGTGTTCCTCTGGTTCAGATTATTCAACACTCCCCCTCAAGCGAGACATCATGGATTAAATGTTGTTCAGCAAGCTTGTCCAGTTGCCTTTGAGATTTGGGCCCTATAATCTCTTGGTGAACACATCTAGGAGCTGTTGACTGAGAATCCACCTTTATGTAGACAAGGCAAATTTCTTTAGCGTCCAACTTCTCCCGAATAAAATAACGATCAATCTCTGTAAATGCTTGGTTCGATTATGTTGAACGGGGTCACTAACAATGCTTATAGTTGTTCGGTTATCACTATAAAGTCGGATATGGAGTTCAAACTTCATTTATAGTCTTCTAAACCAAATTCCTTCTCCAATTCCTTGAGCTAAAGTTATGTACTTCGCCACAACACTGGATCTAGAAACCGTCAACTATTAGTTACTTCTCTAAGTTACTAAATTTTCTCCAACGTAGAAACAATAACCTGTGATTTTTAGAGGCTACTCAGTAGTAGAAACTCAGATTTGTGTTCTTTTGATCACTACAAATGTTTATTCCTGTATTAGTGACTTAACAACAGTTACGGTCCTGACTGTTCTTTAAGATTGTTTTGTTTGTTTCTGTGTCTAATTTCTTAGAATTGGTTTTGATGCTTTCAATTTAGAGCTAATGAAGTATCTGCTGCTAAGCGTGAGAACCTTATGACCGTTGTTGCCAACCCTCGTCAGTTCAAGATGCCAAACTAGTTTTTGAATAGGAAGAAGGATTACAAAGATGGTAGGTACTCTCAGGTTGTTTCGAACTTGTTGAGAATGAAGCTCAGGGATGATTTGGAACGCTTGAAGAAAATCAGGTCGATCGGTTCATGTTGAGTTTTATTATTGCATCCTAGCTATCTGTGTTTATATATTATGCGCAGGCAAAATTATTGATCTGAACTAAAAAAAATTCCCCCTAATTTTGTCCAGTCTCATGAATATTATGCTATAAATTATGTGTGATCACAAGATTACATCCAAAATACTCTCCAAGTAACTTGTGATTGGGATATATATATATATATATATATATATATATATATATATATATATATATATATATATATATATGTATGTCACAAAAAAATATATATATGTCAAAAAAAAAAAAATGTCACTCCGATGCTTTGGTAAGATATTTTAAAAAAGTTATTAATGACTTATGCAACTAATAAATATTTTTGAGTTTCTTTGTGAGCAAAACTGACTACTGCTTAATCCCACATGTACACCATTTTGATCTGTAATTCTGCATGGTATCTATGTAGGAAATCGTTAAGCTTGCTAACTTGCAAATGTTGGAGAATTTGATGCAAATCACATGTCAATTGGTTCGTTGACCAGTTTACCAAAACATTACAAGAAATCTAAAATGATGACAAATTTGTCGACATACAGATCTGTTGACAGTTGGGCCAAGTTAGACAACAACTAGTTTATTTTTGATGATTTCGGATTATAGTTTCAGAAATAAAAATCCTAGAACTTGTACAATATAGAATGAAAGAGACTTGAAAGGAAAAACAAAAGAGATCAGGTTCTTGGGTTTTTTTTTTTTTTTTTGATCTAGAGATATATTTATAAATATTTATTTTACCAATTTCTTCGAATACTATTCTTGTCCGTGGCTAAAACCAATATTCTCTACCTTCTTGCAAATCTTGAACTTTATTATATCGTCTCTAGTCAATTTGACTATTCTGGACTTAATGAAATGATCCGTGTTATCATCTGAGATCATCTTGCATAGTTTTGACATCTGAGACTCTTTTCGTGCTGACATGATCATATTGCTCCAGTCAACTTCAAATCAAACCGAAGCAAGTACTTGTTTACGATTTCATGTGCATTTACTTTATATTGTAGTATTTCATCCATGTATGCTACTTTTTCTGTGTCTTGACTGTTTACACACACGAGAGTTGAGTGACTGACTATTGTTCATGTTTTCTTATTGTAATTGTGGTCGTTATCATGACCGTGTCTATATGATTGTAAGGTATGGATATTAGAGGAGTACAATTACTAGGCACGTGAACAAAGCTCGATTGTATTGTTGGCAACTCTCCCGTTGACGGGGGCGGGCCATTTATATCCTCATCGTTCGTCCAAGCCGTCCATGTGTAGGAACGTTGTACTTCTCATGACATGTGCACTAATATTTATTACATGAGTTTCTTTACCGTTTCATGCTTGCTACTTTCTTTATTAATTTCTTCTATTGCATATTTTCTTGTTCATATTGTTCATGCATGTTTCCATTGATCATCGTTTTACATGTTTAGTGTTATATTGCTTTATATTGTATTTGTATTGTGATGGCTAGACTTGTACTTGCTCTCATCCTGACAGGATATATTTTTTCAGTTGACAGATTCTCGATGACTTGCTATCTTGCTTTGGGTTCCTTCGGGTGGAGTTAGAGGTATCTTGGAGGCCAGACATAGATTCCAGTTAGATTAGTCACATTTAGCGGGTTTGATCTCGAATATTATTAGGATGTATTATTGGATTTGTAATTTAAATATATTGTGAATGAGCAAAATAGATATGGTTTTGTTGTATTTGAGATTTATATTGAGGTATAGACAACGTACTACCGCCAATGTTGTGGCGTAGACTGGACTTGGCTACGTACTCGTATCCCGAAAAGTTAGAGCGAATCGTGACAATTAGACTGCAATGGGGGCTAGATTTGATGATAATAAATACAATTAGATCAGAAAAGCGATGGCGGCTAGGAAGAATGCCAAAAATGGTGTGGTAACTTGATTCCGAGGACGGTATATTTTAATTTAGGATATATTTCCGTCACGTGGTACATTTTAATTTAATTTAGGATATATTTATTCATTTTAAGATATATTTGTTAAGTATAATAATAACTAATTTTTTAGGTGCAAAGGGAAGAGGATGATTCTTTGGTGAACATCTTCTTGGCACCCATAGTAAGAGGATGGAATGCTCATTGATGACAAGCCATCCCAGAGCTACGTAAGTATTGCAAAACTGTAGTACTTTTTTTATTTCCATGTCTTAGGAAATATTCAAGTACATTCACGTAGCCATTAGGTTATGTAGATATTAGTAATTATATGCATGACTAGTAGATATTAAATAGTAAACTTATCTAGAAATTATTATATAACATAGGATTGGTTTCTTAGATTCTATGAGGCTGCGACGCAATAGGTTGTCGTACTATGCGGGGGAGAGATTGCCCCTTATATGCAAGCATCCTCAGTGGAAAATCGCAGAGCTTCGAATTTAAATTTCTTAGCCTCAAAATAATTGAAGCTTAAAATTAATTTACAATACTCTATCACTATGTATATATGTATATATATATATATATATATATATATATATATATATATATATATATATATATATATATATATATATATTGGAAATAAGGTAATTATATATATATATATATATATATATATATATGCCATTAACCTCTAGCTCAAGTGACTAGTGTGGAGGCATAAGGCCCAAGTGGATGATGGTTCGATTTCCGATGGGAGCGATCATGGAATAATTACCTTATTTCCAATATATATATATATATATATATATATATATATATATATATATATATATATATATATATATTCAAAATCTCATGTCTCTAGTGGTTAGCAGGTAGAGACATAGCGTATCTTGGCTGGGTTCGATCCAACGAAAAAGTGGATTATTCCTTCTAATTATAGTGAAGGTTATATGTGTGTGTGTGTGTGTGTGTGTGTGTGTGTGTGTGTGTGTGTGAGCGCACACGTATGTGCACAGACATAAGATCTGAGTGGGCTGTATTTGAAACTCAGTTCATAAGCCCCTAGTTCACGTGACAAGGAGATGGAAACATAAACTACTTGGCTGGATCCAGAGTTCGATCCCTTTTCCAATTCGGGAAAAAGGGGGGGTGTCCAAGGAGCTCTCCAAGAGGAGGAAAACGACCAGCTTGCGCTGGAGCAGAAGCTGTAGATGTCCAAGTTCTTCCGATCAAACAACCTTATGTTTAATACACAAATCACCCCTTGAGAGAATGTTTGGTTAGGAGGAATAATAAATATTGGATATATGGTTGGAACAAAAAGATTGGAACCAAGTTCTCGGCCCCCCGCCACCTAAAAAAAAAAAGTTGAAAATGAAATCCCTCTAATAAACTAAAATATCAAAAAGAAGTTAAATAATTTTGGTGGCATATTATTCATATTTCTCTCGCTAAACATTGGTTTATGCCTCTACTACTCGAACAAGAAAAGCTCCTTAGGTAAGTTAAGGATGAGCTTAGGACACGTCTGCAACTGATTGAGCTATCGAATCCGTGTAAACCTGGAGGAAACATTAACAAAAAGTAGAGGTTTTTTTTCTATGAAGATTAAATAATAATAAAAATTATAGTTGTCAATTGTCGGATCTTCAAGGGTGTTCGGTATTTAGAGGTGAGCATCGGTTCGGTTCGGTTCAAACCGAACCGAATATGTGAAAACAGAAATAACCGTAAATCGTATTTTTCAAAACCGAAAACCGAACCGTTTTTATAAAAATCGAACAAAAACCGAACCGAATTAATTCGGTTCGATTTTCGGTCGGTTCGGTTTCATGGGCCAATGTGCATGGCCTTCAAGTTTTTAGCAAAATGGGCTATTTAAATAACAAATTTTAAAAAATATATGACATTATTGTATTTATGAATTGTTATATTACATAGAGTGAAAGATATTAGTATATATAGATTGAGGGTCGATAGAGAGAGTGCTCAAAGAAGCACCGACATAGAATAGGAGAAGAGAGTGCGCTCAGTTAGGGGTTAATAAACATTAGTATATGCATATTGTGGATAGTTTGATAAATTACTAAATCTAAATCGGTTTTGGTTCGGTTCGATTTTTCGGATGAAGAACCGAAAACCGAACCGTTATTTCAAATTTTCAAAATTTCAAACCGTAAACCGAACCGATAACCGAAAAAACCGAACCGTTTATCATATTTCGGTTCGGTTCGGTTCGATTTTCGGTTTTCAACCGTTATATGCTCACCCCTATTCGGTACGCGGACTATTAGAGCACCTTCTACACTCCCGAGAAGTAAAATTTCTTAATTAAAATATATGAAAAATTTTATTTTTCATGTTTGATAAGTATATAAATAATGTCGGACAAAATTAAAAAGGATAAAAAATGAAAAGTGTGAAAAAGTTGTACAAATTTGAAAAAAAATATTGTTAAGAAATAAAAAAGAAGAAAAATCTTTAAATACAAAAAAAAAAAAAATCAAAAAACATTCATGAAAAATGAAAAAAAAAAAAGATTAGGAAAAAAATAATAAAAACAAAAAAAAAACATTCTTAAAAAAAGAACAAAAAATGGAAAACTGAAAAAAAAAGAAAAAAATAAAAATGAAAAAAACAAAAACAAAAACAAAACAAAGAAACAAAATAATTCTTAAAAAGAAAAATTACTGAAAAAAATCTGAAAAAATAACTAAAAAACATAATATTCTTACAAACTAAAAAAAGATTGAAAACTGAATAAAAAAAACATTTTCTAAAAATGAAAAAGTAATATAAAAACTGAAAGAAAAACAAAAACAAAAAAATCTTAAAAATGAAAAAGACAAATAAAGAATTCTAAAGAATCTTGAAAAAAAATGAAAATAATAAAATAAAGTGAAAAAAAACAGAAAGAAAAATTAGAAAGAATAAGTTAATCGGGCCAAAAATCTATTTATTCTTAAGAGAGAGGATCCCCATGTAGACAAATTGTTTATCCGAATATTCCGCAATTCCCGGAAATAAATTTATATAACCTAAAACAAACTTGAAAATATGTTTAGCACCTTAAATTTGTCCGGAAAATATCCCCTCGTTATCATAACCTACACAAGCAATTCCATGAGGTACCAAATTTTAGTGCAAGTACACGAGCGTAGAAAAGACTGAAAAATAAAACAGACTACTAGGTGTGGTCAAGTTTATCACACATTCAAGAGACCGTATCGAAGATGCAACTATACACTTCACCAGTAGTTATCGATCGCCAACACTACACAAAATTTCGATTACAGAAGATCTACAACAGCCCAAGGAAGAAGCCGATCATCCGCATCACATATTAAATACAAAGCATGGATGACGAAACCCACATCATTTCCCAGTCCCACAGCCCCAGACCACCTCAAATTTTGGTTAAAGTATAATCCCTCCACAATTTAGAACCTCACTTAACTTGATCCTTCTTTCTCGTACCAAATTCCTAGGCTCTGTACGTTGAAGATGCAGGTCCTACAGGGACATTTTCTCAAGTTCTTTCTTCATAGACTCGGGGGTGAGGCGCTGGATTACTTCAAGAGAAGCACCACTAAGCTCTGCAGAAGTGTTTAGACGAATGAATGATTTGGTATGTTCTAAAACATCGATGATTTAAGTCAATTAGATAGAAGTAAGACTCTCCAACCTTGAGTTGTGAAGTCAAACAATGGAGGAAAGGAGCATCCATTTGGCAACTGGGTATTTTCGTTTCTCAATTCATCAAAGAAGGGATGTGCACAGGCTTCCAACTGCAGTAAGAACATACACAAATAGGTACCAACAACTTCGCTAATATTATGCATACAGATGTACAGATATACTACAAAAAATAACAAAGAAACCTTTATCCCAAATTCTT
The DNA here is from genome assembly GCA_029216955.1 of Iris pallida. Taxonomy (NCBI): domain Eukaryota; kingdom Viridiplantae; phylum Streptophyta; class Magnoliopsida; order Asparagales; family Iridaceae; genus Iris; species Iris pallida. The sequence goes on along the minus strand of JANAVB010017563.1, from coordinate 26,157 downwards.
GGAGCCGGCTATTTGGCTCCCTTTTCTTCCATTCATCTCTGTTAAGGGTCGTGACAGTTGTAATGAAAAGCATACTAACACACACGCACACACACACATAAAAAAAAAAAAAAAAAAAAAAAAAAAAAAAAAAAAAAAAAAAAAAAATATATATATATATATATATATATATATATATATATATATATATATATATATATATATATATATATATATGTGTCAATTTACACATATATATATATACTACAATGAGAAATGGGAGGATGTATGTGTCAATTTACACATTGGAAATGTAACAAATAAAATGGAAAACTTTTCAAAAAAAAAAAAAAAATATATATATATATATATATATACTACAATGAGAAATGGGAGGATGTATGTGTCAATTTACACATTGGAAATGTAACAAATAAAATGGAAAACTTTTCAAAATATGGCATGAATACTTGGGTAAAATAGTAAAACTTTACATATACGATTAGTCTATTTCTTTCAATATGACTCCTCTTTACAACCACCCCAACCGGAAAAAGAAAAACAAGAATCACTTTTGCTCTCTTTTTCTGTATCAGATGCAACGAGGCTCTCACATGCGCCTCACATTGAATTGATGTGCACATAGGTCCACAAAAATGCTTTCATTTGCTTTTTATATTTTGAACCTGTCATTTTGATTCTTTGCCTCTATATTGTGATTTGTTTATCTGTTGAGATATTTGAAAAAAGCTAGCATTTCAGTTCTTTTTTCTCATCACCACATGTGAACTCGAGCATCTATAATTTAATAACTGTTTTTCACTATTGGGTCTCCATGACATGACCCATTTTTGAAGCTCTGATACGTGGTAATTTGATGTCTTCATAAACTTGAATTAGTTGTTGATATGCACTTTACGCAATATACTCTTCCCTAGATGTTCTTAGACTTTTATAGAAATATTTATCTTATTTTAAAACTGTCTAGCTGGGCGTTAGGTGTATCTTATGCCTCACTTTGCGCCTTGCGCTAGAGAGCGTTGATTTCTTGAAACTCAGAAGCATTGATTGCTTAATTCATTTAATTTTTTAAGATTTACACAAACATATCATTTCTATGCCTACACATATTATGTTCATTTAAAGAGATTTCATGTATGAGCCCTTACATCTTTCTTATTTTGACTTAGTCCCCTAAATCTTATCCTATTTGCTTAAAGTCCCTCAAATTGAGACAAATACTAGTTATAAGGACTCTCTTTCTTATGTGTTGTTGTGACAATGAGCTGAACGATGGGCTAACCCTAACAAGACATAAAAAGTGTCGATGCCAATTTTCTTCGTTTAAATATATTTGAGAGAGAGAGAGAGAGAGAGGTGATCACTCTGCCTCATCGGAAACAATAGTAGAAAAGTGCCTATGTCATAGGTTCCTGGTGGATCCGGCTAGCACTAGCTCACTCTTTGGTTTCTACACTGAAGGCAAGGTTCCTACCTCTTCAACTTTGCTTGGTATAGGATCTAGCATATGGGACCATTGAGGACAATATCAAAGCTGAGTGGATATGGAAGAGTGAGCTCCTCAACACCATGGAGGCAATGTGAAATTGTTGGTAAAAGTTTTTTATGGGAGAGCGACAATGGAGCATAAATAGAGTGGTGACGGAGGATGTAATGGTGGGTTTGCTTCCATGGGAGGATGAGTGTGAGGCCGGGTGGTGCAAGTTTAGATGAAGGAAAGGACATTGTTGTCACGGTGCAAAGCGCATATTGAGACGCAAGCTACACATAATGGTCGAGGCGCAAGGCGAATGACGTGGCGCACACATTTTTTGTTTATTTTAGAACTAAAAAATACAATAAAAGTGATTGCAATGTCCTAATCAGTCATTTATTATATAGATAGTTTTAAAACATTTAAATTTTAAAAATCTTACTCGAGGGGATTGCTTGACTTGACAAACTAAATTGAAGTTAAAAAAAAGACCACGAAATTTTTTTCCAAACGTGCAAATTAAAACATAATTTAAATCCTTTGGCTGGCAATAAGTTGTTGGTAAGTGAGGGATGAGGGTTAACAATGATTGTTGAATAATTGAAAGAGGATCGAGAGATAAAAAGGGTAAAAATGGAATTCTGAAAGTAAAAGAGTTAAAGCGTGCCAGTGAGGTAGTAGTTTAAAGTAGGGTGCATATTATAGATTCGTGATTAAGCAAAAATAAAGTAAAACCTAAAGTTCATGTTGTGTTTCATGAGGCATCGCCTTAATGGGCCATACGTGTTGCGCCATAGCATAACTGAGACGTGCACCTCAATAAAGCGCAACGCCTCGCATCTTGGCAAGGCACCTCGATGTGCCATGACACACCTTGCGCCAATGGCATGTGCCTTGGTGCACCATTGACAACACTGGGATACGAAGAGAAGTGGGTTGATGTTTGGCTTGGGAAAGATGTGTTGAACGAAGAAGATGACTTATTAAATAGAATGTATTACTACCATTAACATTAATTAGTGTAAGCAGGGTTCCTCGTAACTCATATTCTCCAAGATTTGAGGGAATTCGAGCAAGTAATAAGGTTCAGGGAGCCTAAGCCATCATAAGAAATATTTAAGAGGCTTATATTCTACCAAGTCCTAGAAATTGTGCTTATCCTTCAAAAGTGGATATTCTTTCTAGCATCGCCTTTAACTAACTTCCAACATAGCAACTTATTTCATATTTGTTTTTATGTTTATAGGAACTTAAAAAAAATCCATATTAACTTTATCCTTTTACCATATCATTCTGTGATTATAGAAATTAATTCAAAGCAGTTCCGTATTAAAAAATATATATACTTTTTGCAAGATAACTAAGCACCTTTAGTACTAATAAAATATATTTTACTACCGTTAACACGAATTAGTGTAACCAGGGTTCCTCGTAACTCATATTCTCCAAGATTTGAGGAAATTCTAGTAAATAATAAGGTTCAGGGAGCCTAAGCCAACATAAGAAAGATTTAAGAGACTTATATTTTAAAAAGTCCTAGAAATTGTGTTTATCCTTCTAAAGTAGAAATTCTTTCTAATATGAATATCGTTATAACTTCTAACATAGCAACTTATTTCATTTTTGTTTTATGTTTAGGAACCAATAAAGATTTCTATGTTAACTTTATCCATCTACCATATCTTTCCGTGATTACAGGAATTAATTCAAAGCATTTTCATATTAAAAATATATATACTTTTTGCCAAAAAGTAGGCACTTTTACAGAAATCATTAAAAAGTTAAATGAATTAATTAATTAACAATGCAACAAAAATTTCGCGCAAAGTTATGTTAGATAGTCACACTGAACATGCAACTTGCACTCGTCGGGCTGGTTTCAGCCCAGTGACTTATTTGGGGACTATTATACAACCAATCCAGACCATACCTCTGATATTCATAGTTCCACTCTCTTATTAATGAGAATTAGGTCATTGAAGTCATACCATTGTATCTTCTGACAGCTGCTAAAATTTAGCCAAAAGAGTCGCTTGCTCACCACCACATGCAGAATCCACATATGCCTTTCCCTCCTCTCCTCATTTCTCATTTTTTAGCTAACCCAGTTCTCTTCTCGTTATCTTTTTTTATTTCCAATCAGAGAACATTTCCGAGAGGTGACTAGTATTGGTCAAATTTGTGAAATATAATAAGCAATTTTGAACATATCGGAACAGATTCCTATAGCCTGTTTGGGTTCAGGTGTGGAGAAACTTGATCCTGAACAACTGTTACATATCAGTATCAGTCGAGCCTCGCTTTTGCACTTTGAGCCTAGTTCCCAGAGGACCTTAACGCCTATCATGTTTTTCACCTCTAATCCTAGCAATTAGAGAGAGGATTTTGAAAATGAAAAGGAACATGCTGGTCATTATAGTGGTTCTTCTCATCCTAACAACGCTTAGAAAACCAGATAAGAAACTTACCAAGCAGGTTAATACATTCATATCAGAGCAACACAAAAAGGCATAAGTAGAGATATATAAGGTTGAGTATATCATTGAAAGAAAAAAGACAATTGAGCTTCCTGCCATTGAGAAAAGAGTGGCATGACTTTACAAGGTGATCGTAGTGAACTGAAGCATGGGTTCTTAAAGAACAGAAAAAGGTTACTTCCAGCAAGGATAGGTGGGAAAGTTACTAGCTAGCTCAGGTTTAAGCAGTATAAAGTATAACCAGTCTGTTGACAAGGGTTATGAGGCCATGCTTTCAGGTTCCAGTTGAACCAGTCACCGGATTCATCTCTAAAAGCAAAAAATCTAACCTCCAGAATGATAAAATGGTCTCTCATGGACTGAACTACATGTTGCAAAATTTATATATAAAAAAAAAAAGTAGAAGAAAATATTCAACTTCAATGTTCAAGCGAATAAAAACCTAATCCAAAAGGAAAAATCACACAATTAGAATAATGATCTATGTAGTTTACATGCATAACGTCAAACTTTAAGTTTTAGTAGGTGACAACAATTCTTATAAGAGAGAAAGACAAACTATAGCAAATGTTGGAAAATAAATCCTTCATGATCTAAGAACTAAATTTCCTTTGTGAGAAGTAAACAAAATTTTCTTACAGCTGTGCAACGCAAATTTGGAGAGTATTGGAGTAATCTTGATACAAGGTCAACTGCCTCTGGAGGCATCCGCTTTTGGAAGATCTGACAGTTAAGTTTGTTAAGTTAATCATCCAAACATAATGTGTCATTGTTCACATGATATTCACTTACTTTGTGCCAAGGATGAGCCTTGATCTGAGGGAACCTGAACTCTGTGTAATTTGGATTCATGCACTTAATCTCTTCCCGTGTTGGGGTACCTAGAACCTTGAATAACAGCAAAAATACGTTGAGAATGGGTTCAAGTTCTGAACCAAAAAATGGGATAGGCAATATATTGATGCGAGTAACAAAAAACCTTGATAATCTCCACCAGCTGATCAACGCCACTTTCTCCGGGGAACATTGGCTGCACAGTTTTCCACTTTAAACGTTAAAAAATACTAGAGAAGAGAATATTCCCACCCTATACATCCTTTAAAATGTATGTAGGACGACAACAGAACCAGAATAATGGGAAAACATAAAACTAAGATTACTAAATTAAATACTGTGAATATCTCAATATCTATATATTAAATTTATTCCACTGATACTGGGCAGTCTACACTTGAAAGCATACAAATGGGAAGATTTGGAATGAATAATCAGACTTCATGCCTGTACATTTAGTCTCTGTTCTTTGCAACTGTAGACTGTAGATCTCCGTCTATAATACATAAAACTACCCTGAATCCATTTATAACTGTTTGGTAAAGTTCCCCACATTTCCCCATCTTCCAATACTAACTCCAGTTCTTATGTTTATGAAGGACATCCCTGCCCTTATAAACTTCATCGCATCATTTATGATAGTTTGGTACAACAATCTTTTTCTCCGTCTTGTCTTTCATATTCAAGTTGCATATCCAGGTCCACCAAACAAAGCTTCTGAATGAAACATAATTGACCAGGGGCAACATTATATAATGAATGACTGGTGTCACTTCTATCCTGAACTCATATTCATACTAATTGCAACATTTATCAATATCATATCAAGCATTGAACCAAGAGTTTACTTTGAAGTTCCTACAAATGTCTGAATGTTGCATGATTCTGAAGTCAACTTAAATTTACAAAAAAATTGGGGAATTTGTGCAATGTTCTTCTTCATGCAAAGTTATATTAAATTAATTCCACTAATACTTGTTCGAGATTCTCAGGACAACACTACCGATAAACCAGACGATAGTATAGCATAAAATAATTTATATTATCAACCACCACCAAAGTCCTTACATGTCCCAAGAGAAGTTCAGCTAAAACACAACCAGCAGACCACATGTCAATTGCTGTTGTATATTCTGTAGCTCCGAAGATGAGTTCAGGAGCCCTATAGTAGCGTGAGCAAATGTATGATATGTTAGGCTCGCCTGGAACCTGAAAGGGAAACACTACATGTCAAAGAGAAAATGGCATCATAAGAAAATGAAAATCAAGGTAGAAAACTTACCAACATTTTGGCACTGCCAAAATCACAAAGTTTTACTTGATGAGTGTGGGGATTCACCTGCCATAAATACCAAAGTCCAACAAAATGACTCAGCCCTAGAATTATAAATGTTGTATAATATATATATCATATATAACCCTCATCCCTCAAAAGAACTTTAGAGTTTTGGTGCCGTGGCATGGACTTTAACATGGTATCAGAGCAAACAAAGTTTAACCTCTCTAACAACCATTTTAAGCGGACTTTACAAAAACTATACTGCCGTATGAATCCAGTTGTCAGTCCATAAAGTGGGTTTTCAAACAGGGGGGCATGTTGACTTATATATATATATATATATATATATATATATATATATATTTTGGAACCAGGTAAATTGTTTCTGGAATCGCTCCCACTGGGATTCGAACTCCTGACCACTCGGGCCGCATGCATCTCTCTCTCTCTCTCTCTCTCTATATATATATATATAATATTTCGTTCCTCACCAAAATCTTCTTAGGAGTAGCCGTCGCAGGGGATCGTCAGTCTTCATCGTCCATGAGCATTGGGCCAAGAGTCACTCTATCTCTCGCTCTAGTTCAATTTCCTTATCCTTGAGGGACAAGGTCAGATCAGAGTTGTAGTTCTGGTGCAGTGGCATGGGCTTTAACAATCAAAGCTTTCGAAGATAATTTCATAAATTAAATAGAATTTTATGCAGTATTCTGGGCACCATTCCTTAATAAGGTCAAGAAATCATACCGACTTCAATCAACAAAGCAAGAATACCCAAAACCGAAAACAGAACCTGACACTATGAACTATGAGAAGAGAATTTCAATTAGCACTAGACATTGACCAAACCAACCATGTAGAAACTAAAAAAATCTGCCCTGAAGTAGTCAAGAGTAAGAATAAAGAAATATCAAAAAGATAAAAAGGCAAGTATAAACAATAGATGCTTATATGCCATCAGAGGGGTTTATAGAAAGTACCTACAGATTCATTGACAAATGGTTGGAATCAATGTTATAAATTTCGCCACGCGGAGACGGTGCGCCAAGGGCCGGCCTAGGCGCCGAACTGAATTTTTTTTATATATGTATATGTGTGGGTATAACATATATATATATGTATAGGTCAAAGGTAGGTTGTGTTTAAGTGTCTGGGTTGGGAGTGGAGAGGTCCCCAGTTCGAGTGGACCGATCGTTTTTTTTTTTCCTTTCCTTTTCGTTTCCCTCTCCTTCATTTTCATTTTCCTTTCCTTTCCTTTTCCTTTCCCTCTCCTTTCCTTTTCCTTTCCCTCTCCCTCAGGTCCCTCTCTCCTCTCCTCTCCTCTCCTCTCTTCTCTCTCTCTCCCCTCCTCTCCTCTCCTCTCCTCTCCTCCGTCTCTCCTCTCCTCTCCCGAATCCACCACCGCCGCCTCCACTGCCACCGCCTCCACATCACCACCGGCTCCACCACCACCGCCTCCACCACTACGACCACCACCGCCTCCACGACCACCACCAGCTCCAACGCCACCACCTCCACCGCCTGCCACGACCACCAGTAAGTTTTCTTTTCTTTTCTTTTTTTTGAAATTTTACAATAGAAGGCCGCCTAGGTCCGCCTAGGCTCGCCTAGCGCCTAGGCCAGCCGACTAGGACCTTTTCGGTGCAGCCGGCGGCTGCCTAGTACCTAGGCGCCGCCTAGGCAGCCGTCTAGACCGATTTTTAGAACACTGGTTGGAATTTTCAGGTTTATCGAGATAGTCGAAAACTGGTGACTCTTATAATGTTTTCTGGAAACTTTGCTCCAAGTTCAAACTACGGAAAAAAAAAAACTCTATCTGTTGAAAAATGATCTCACTTAGTGGAATAAAAACTGCTTTGACTGTATCGATGAGAAAAAGGAGTTGGAAGTTTTAGGGTCCGTTTGGATATGTTTTTTATTTTTATTTTTTCTTAAAACATTTTTCTGAGAGTAAGTTATAAAAGTGTTTTCTGAGTATAGAGATTTTGAGTTTGCGTTTGGTTAGTATCATCTAGAAATAATTTTTTGAAACAAAAAATAAAAATTATGTTTGGTAAAATATTTTTAGACAATTTTTTAATGCATCCTGTGTCATGAATTCTCTCTGCCCTAAATTTTTGTGTCCGTAGATAGAATTTTGCCAAGGGGAGAAAACCATCACGATCATCGAGGACGGCCCGACGAAAAACCCCTTGACCTCCTCTACCCCGACGACTCCGACAAAATGCAGACCCTCCACTCCGTCGAGGTCATCGGCTCCGTTCGTTCTCTCGCCCAGTTCCGCCTCACCGGCTCCCAAAAGGACTACATAGTCGGCTCTGACTCCGGCCGCATCGTCATCCTCGAGAACAACAAGGCCTCCAACTCCTTCGACAAGGTCCACCAAGAGACCTTCGGCAAGTCCGGCTGCCGTCGCATCGTCCCCGGCCAGCATGTCGCCGTCGACCCCAAGCGACGCGTCGTCATCATCGCCGTCGTCGAGACTATGGGGGCCACCGTGGCCTGCGACGACTGCCACTTGGGTCGTCGCCATCGAGGTTGTGGTAGAGGACTAAACCATTTTCAAGAAGAAAAAAAAACAAGTTGGAGGAATGGTGGAGGAGAGAGAACGTGGAGACAGAGGGGGGTGGACCCCTGGTCCCAAGACAGCTTGGGAGGAAAAGAAATAGCTCTCTCCCAAAAGAGCTCTGAACTACTTTTGAAAAGTAGAGTTATAATATTAGTTTTAAAAAATATTTTGGGAAAGTTGTTTCTGAATGCTTTGCATCCAAACGCAATTTTCAAACATTTTTGAGTTTAAACACAAAACTGTCCCAAAAAACACAACCAAACAGACCCTTAATCACTGAACCTTGAAATGGAATATAGATTTTCGTCAGGAAGAAGAATTGTTGAAAAGAATTGTCCAAACCGAACTAGCACAATACTCAGAGCAGGGGAGATACCAGTGTTCTAAAACTCGCTACGCGGAGACGGTGCGCCAAGGGCCCACCTAGCGCCTAGGACGCCTAGGCGCCGAACTGATATTTATATATATATATATATATATATATATATATATATATATATATATATGTCATAATCGAACATAACTCAAAGTTGGCAATTTGGTTAGCAGGTTGTGTTTAAGTATATTGGTTTGGGGTGGGAGGTCCACAGTTCGAGTGTTGGGTTTAAACACTTTTTTTTTCTTCCCCTTTCCTTTTCCTTTTCCTTTTCCTTCTCCTTCCCCGTTCCTTTTCCTTTTTCGTTCCCTTCCTCTCCCTCTCCCTCTCCTCTCCTCTCCTCTCCTCTCCTCTCTCCTCTCCCGGCTCCACCATCACCGCCTCCACCATCACCACCGCCTCAGCCACCACCACATCACCACCGCCTCCACCACCACCAGCTAGCAGCGACGGCGGAAGGCGCAGCAACAGGCGCAGCAGCAGCAGCCGGCGGCGGGCGCAGCATCCGCAGCCGCCGGCGGTGCCGGCGGCAGGCACAGGTAATTAATTTTTTTTAAACTTATGGTCCGCCTAGACGCGCCTAGGTCCGCCTAGGGTCGGACAACGCCTAGGACTGCCGCCTAGGCCATAATCGGTGCGGCCGGCGGCCGCCTAGGCCGATTTTTAGGACACTGGGAGATACTATGGAAAGAAAGGCCAGTGAACATGGCTGAAGCTGGGAGACCGAAAAACTTGATACTTCCATAATTTGGCAAACCTTCGTTCTTCCAAAAATCCAATTTCAGAATAGTTCATTAATGAGAACTGGTTCAATAATCCGAAGGAGGTGAAATTTGAAGCTGCTTCGTTCTTTAAGTTTCATTTTAATGGTTGTAGTACCTGTAAAAACATACTTTTGTACAGACACAGATAGGACACAACAAGAAGGATGTGGTGACATGATATTTATTTTGGTGTGTCCTAGCTGTTTGGAGCGTCCCGGTTGTTTCCGATACGCATCCAATACAAGTCTGACACGACACGCTCAAACTTTTGGACTGTCCATGATTCCAAGTGCTTAACATTGACAATCTCTCTTTCAAAAAACAAAAAACAAAAAAACCTCCTGAGTTGCTGTCGATGTTCTCGAAGTCCCTTTCACTAGAAGAAGTTGATTTGGCCGCCAAAGCCTGCGACGGGTCTAGAGCACCGGGTCCGGATGGTTTTAACTTTTAATTTTATTTTATCTATAAAGCCAGGCAGTACCTTAGGCAGGACTTATTTTCATCCAAGAGTTCCATTCTTTTGGAAGTTTGAGGGAAAAAAAATACCACATTCATTATACTAATTCCTAAATGCAACTCTCCATATAGTTTTCACGATGAAGACCTATTAGCCTCGGACTTACCTGAACAAAGTCATTTCAATGTGGCTTAAAGGCACCTAAAAGGTGTGATAGATTCTATAATGATGCTCAGTCAGATTATTAATGCGGTTTTTATGGAAAAATGAGATTATTGATCGGATTCAAAATTTAAAAGACAAGCAGCAGTGGTCAAGCTAGACTTTGATAAGGCCCTTGATAAGGATGATAGAACTTCTTATATCTATCCTTATTAGTAAGGTTCGTTGGGGACTATGGATCAGAAGTTGCATCAGTTCCTAGGTAAATGGAAAGCCTCCTGAAGAGTTCCAGATGAGCTACAAATCGATATTGAGTCCAGAAAACACAACATACAACTATCGGACTTATCTTTGATAGTGGCCATAGGGAGGGTTCAGAAAGATCTGATCATAGATAGAGGACTGAAACCAGTATGCGGGGGTAGAGGAGGATGTAGCCAAGTGGATCAAGGCAGTGGATTACGAATCCACCACGAGCGGGGTTCAATCCCCGCCATTCGCCCATAAATAAATGGACCATTTGTTACGGAGACACAAGACAAACCTTTCCCAATGTCATTTTTTTTTCTACAAAGTCAACTCGAGGCTTTCAAATGCATCCAAGCAATTGGTGTCCGACTGAAAAGCTTCACCATAGATTTGTGTTCCCTTGTTGCTGAAAATGCACAAATGGAACATTGATCATTCATTACTAGATGTTTTCTCTTAACTAGCAGTAAAAGTTCATGGTCTCTTTTTCTTATTTCTGATTGTGGCCAAAGGACTTCACTCTTTTCTTATAAAGGTTGACCAATTGTATTTTTTTTTCGAAGGCATTCCTATAGGGAGGGAAGATTGGTGGGTACCCCTACTTCCAATTCTCTGATGACGAAATGAAAGTCGAGTATCTTTGTAACCTTTGTTGTGTATTGAGGTGTTTCGGAATAATTTACAGACTAAAGGTTAACTTTCACAAAAGCAGTCTAATCCATGCTGACAATCTTCGGGGACATCTTTTTACTACCAAATGGAACGTGGAATATGATGCAAAACTGGGTCTTTCACCACAAAATATCATGGATTTCAACAGGGTATAATCTGAGACTTATTGGAAAGGAATTTTTGTCAGTTTCTAGAAGAAATTAACACTTTGGCAAAGTAAATTCATATCTCTAGGCAGAAGAGTCACCCTAATCAGCCCTTTTGAGTCTACCTCTATTATATGAAAAATGTTTCGGTTGGCGTAGGCTCGGACATGGTAAAATTTTGGAGGAAGTTTTTATTGGACGGTGGAGATTCCTCAGCAAGATTCGGTGATCTCAAGTCTGTTTGGACAAGAAGTTCATGGTTTGGGTATTCTCAGACTCAGCTTACTGCTAAAAAATGCCAGCTGCATTCACAAATGGTGGTGATGTTTTGCTAAAGAGATTATGATTTGGAAGCGTTTGTTGTGTTCTAAATATGGTTGACATTCAGACAAATGGGAGTTAACAATGGTTGACAAACATATTTTTTCTAGTACGGACAGAATTTCTGGATCTAGTCGGGTTCTAAGGGGTTTCAATGGAGCTCAGGCGATGGTAAACGCATCAAAATTTTCGCGTGACCCGTGGCTGCTCAATTTCCTTAAGATTGAATTCTCTAATTTGTTCTGTGTTTCAGAAGCTAAGAACAACTGCTTTACTGACCTGAGATATGTTGTTTATGATCGTATTTCTTCAGAATTTTTCTTCAGAAGAAATACTAAAATTGGTAGCTTTCTATTTGCATCATCTCAATGCCATCTTGAATGGTGTTATCTTCAAAATAAGTAATTCTGATTCAATTTGTTGGGTAAATAAGATGAAAAAGGATTCTCAAACAAAAAAATTCCTAAAAATTTTGAGTTCTTTCTGGTATTCAGATTGTCATTATTGGGCCCTGGGCCTCTCACTATGCAGTTAAAAACGGTTTTTTCATGATAACGGTCCAGTAGAATAATTGATATATCATTGATATATCGGATTTATAACGGTAAATATCGGTTTGCATTTTTAACACAATTTTTATATATGAACAACACACTTAATAGTTATCTATAATAAAATATGCAAAAAGAGTTTCTTAAAGCATTAAAACTAAAAGGTTCATATCCAAACCAACATTACAATATAAAAAGTACCACTTCAAAACAGTTTAACTAATATGAAAGCAAAAAGATCCCAATTCAACTTTCAAGTTTCAAAATCTAATAATCTTTATTAGCCTCAACTTCATTTTCTTTGTTTTCATCATCATCATCTTCTCCACCTTCTTCCCTAGTTTGTTCATCTTCATATTCTTCATCCTCCATATATTCATCATCGTGAACAAGTGAGGAGAGTGAAATCTATAACACCTCGTGACCTTATACTTCTCTCTCCCCGACTTTTGGTTTTAACAAAACATAACCGTTATATATCGGATTTTTTCAAAACCGATATATACTGCTATATCGGTCATATCGGCCGATAATATCGGTACCGATATTTTACCCATTTTTTTCTAAAAAAAATCGGTGCCGGACCGATACCGTTATATCGGTTATGTAACCGATATATAACGATTTTTAACTGCTTAGGCCTCTCATTCATGAAAATGCACAGCTCCAAAAATTAAGTGCATTGCCTGGCTAGCAGCATTGGAAAAAATCCCAAGTAAATGTTTCTTAGAAGAACGGGGCCTAAATATTTCTCTTACTCAATCCTTATACTCCTGGTGTAAATGTTAGTAGTGATGTCCTTCAAACTTGCATGTGGGCATGGTCTGTATGGTTTATCACCCTTGGAATTCATCTGGGTTACACTGATAAAATGGAGTTCTTAATGACAGGGGTGTTAAAAGTTAGTAGTATAGCCTCAAGGACTGGATGCTTTTGTGCTATATTGTTCTTGGGTAGATTTGGGTTGCATGAAATGACTTGGTGTTCAACAATAAATCAACAAATCCATAATTCAATCCTGAGAAGATATAAAAAAAAAAAAAAAAAAATCCTGAGAAGATCAAATTCAATGTCTTATACTGCTGCAAAATCTTCTCTCAAAGCTTGATTCATGTTCGGTTCTATAGGCCTTCAGTCTTCTAACGGGATACTTTCACTATCTACTAAATTTTTGCACTCTTTGCATCTTGCTCTCCTTCTTGGAAACAAGTTTCCTTTCAATGAAAGTTACCCCTTGCTGAGCAAAAAAATATGCCAGCACATATTTGTTCTTCTTCTCTCCACTTTTTCTTCCCTTCTTTCACCTGTGGAGCAGCTAGCTGCCAGCAGCACTGCACTAACCAATAACAGCTTACAGTAGCTACAGGTCCATAAGCAGCTGCTGAATCAAGAATAAGTAGACAACCAGAGAAAGGAGAGAGAAGGAGATTATGAAGGGAAAGTGGAAGAAAAATAAATGAAGGGAAACAAAAAAAGAATTAACGTAACTGCAGCCATACTTGCTGTGACTATTGCTATGATCAGTCTTCACTGTCATGAGTATAGGAGAATCGAGAAGAGACCAAAGTCAGAAAATCCTAAAAGTTTTAATCAGATTGTTTAAGAGGGGAAAGGAAACATGTCCTCAAAATACACCATCTATGTTGAAAGGGGAATATTTTAGCAGCAGACCGAGTGATTACAGCTTCTCTGCTTATGATTAAGTGGCTCAAGCCTCCTAAGGCGCTAGGTGGGACCAATTTTAAAACATTGATCTATTGGTTAGCATTACCTGAAGAAGAGATACATGGGGTGTTAGGACGAAAATGGAAACAGAAACATGAGACAACTAATTAATCTGTTTAAAATTGACTAAATTATGCCAGGAAAAATAAGGAAGATAAAAGAGTAGAGACAGAAGTATGGCCACATGTACTCTTCTCACTAGTCACTATCCTTGATCTTCGTACCAAATAGGTGAGGCTTTGGAAATAACCCTCTAACAAAGATACCATAAAGTGATACCTTAAGTTATTATCAGAATAAAACATAAAAAATACTTCTAAACCTGTTATCGAATCAAAACTCAATAAATACATCTAGAAAAAATATATAATATTTTTAAAAACTCCGCCAATTTTGTGGCCATCAAAGATGCACGATTTGTATGTAATGCATTTGTGAATTATGTGCTTTAGCATGAGAATAAACTGCATACCCCAAAGGCAGTTCAACCTATTTGCCACTGGTCGTCTGGGTTTTATGGCATGCTCGTCCTCATAGCTACTTTGTCTAGGAATTTTTGCAACAATATAAAGACAGTGACCTCAGGCAGACAGTGTCATAAAATTCTTGAATGGAGATATCTTATGCTCCATATCTAAACCCTATTATGATGGGAGAAGGCTTGGAATTGGATAATGATGTGCTTTAGTATGTTAATTGGCATAACAATCAAAAGAGAGACAACGATATCTCACCAACAAATTTTGTGGCTTTATATCACGATGACACACCCCTACAACGCCATGAAGATAAGCAAGAGCTCGACATATCTATACCATAGAAATAAGAAACAGATTAGCAAAGTGATAGTGGCAAAAGGACATTAGAGTAGAAAATACACGAGAACACTTTTCACACTAAGCACCTGGTATGTATACAGTTGGACATAAATCAGAGGCATATGTTCATTCATTCGGTTGTAGTACTTTGTAACGCGATAGAGAGTCTCTGGAACATATTCAAGTACAAGATTCAAGTATAGCTCATCTTTCTCAGTGGTCGAAATGAAATAGTGTTTCAGCTGAACAACATTAGGATGGTCAAGCATTTGCATAATTTGGAGTTCCCTATTCTTATATCTCCTATCCTGAAGCACCTTCTTGATAGCAACTGCTTCCCCTGTTTCCAGACATTTTGCCTGAACAAGATCAACAATGTCAAAGATAATTAATATCATAGCAAAAAGATGAACATGGGTAAAATAACTTGATAGTAGGGAAACCCTGCCATATACCTGAAAGACGGTACCAAATGAACCAGTTCCCACCACACGTTCTGCCTTGTATGAAACTCTCTGGTATCCAAATAGGAAACAAATGAGCTTTCGGAGAGAAACAAACGTGTAGCTCAAATTTATGAAGCATGGACACTTCAATAGAGGTTCCAATTTGTGTTGTGGACACTTGGACACTACGATACCTCACGGATACTTGTCTGATACACCTTCCATATCCTAAGTCTTAAATATTATTTTCTATATCATAGGTGTTTCCCTTGGATATCAGCTCCAAAACCTATCAGATACTTGTACATTTTAATATCATCATCATTTAAAATTTGTGACAAGAGAAACTAGTGCCACGGAAGAAGATGAAATGAGAGCTTAATAAAGTGAATTGTAAATAATCATATAATTTTACTTCTTTTTTACAAAAGGATTACAATTTTTGAAATTATTATTAATTTGACTTAAAGTACTGCAATTATTTCCATTCCAATTGTGTCATCTTACCACTCCATGAGGCCCTTACCTAAGCTTTGTAACTTGGAGGGTTCCCTTGTATGAGCTTATAGAGTGTATGACCAAAATGGTAGGTTTATCTACAATGTGTGCAAGGATAGGACAGGACGTAGTGGATGCGGCGACAAGGATACGACACATTTTGGTGCCCTACTGTAGTTTCAAGTGTCTGTGGTGTGTCCGTACGCCCCCTACCGACAAGACCAGATTTATAGAGTGTCCATGCTTCCTAGCATACCCACCAACTGCATTATAAGTTTTATGACAAAGCCAACACTTGCTCATAGCAATCTTTCGCTATTACTTTGTACCGGCACAAATGGTTAATGCCAGGTTGACAGCTAGTCATATAACTTTGACAACTCTTTTGTGGAGCTTTCTCATGCTCCATACTTGATCTCACTTTGATGGGCTAAGGCTTGGATGATGATTGTGATGATGATAATTTATATATTGTTGCATTTCAGTCGTGTCGTTTCCCTAGCTTTTAAAACTACCAAAAACAAAGGAGAAGAAGAAAGCTCAGTAAATAGCTAAAGAAAGTAGAAAAGTACTAACGTTGAAAAATACAGAAAAAAATTTATCGTACAGGAAGTATGGTATCGGACAATACAAAAACGCATCACACGATTTTTTTGGGTCCCATCTAATACCCCTATATGATGATCCCTATTGAAAAATATTTTGTATTGTATCTTATGATACCTATCGTGATCATACGGGACAAACAAAGATTAAGGGACTATAGATAAGGATGAAATTTGGAAGGATAAGATTCATGCGAGAAACATTTTTATTAACCAACATCAACAGAGTGGTCATTAGGCTTCTATACTGAGTGCAAATATACTAAAGTGAAAGGAACATGGTATGGGATTTACTATAAGTGCACTCCAGAATGATGCAAAAATCATCAAAGCCTTCTGTTCAAAGGCAAGCAATTAGTATTGTGCTTCAGAGCAGAAAAGAACGAAGGAAATAGGACGAAAAAGGGATAATGTTTCCCCAGTCTTAATCCCACTGGAAGAACATCAATCACAAAAAATGGTAGCATATGTGCACCAGACAGCGTCTCCTTGAAGTCGATGCTATCAGAGGTGTACTCCTTCACACTCCCAAATGGAAGCCCCACTAATTATCATATTTTTATATTTTGCATCTGCACCGGCTGCAAATGCTAGGCATGTGGTCAGTCATTTAAAAGGCAGATGGGAGGCATGGTTCTGAACCATTAATGAGGACATAAGGCACCTTACAATTTTGTTTATTTAATAATCTACTGTAACAAGAAAAGAAACAAAAAACTAATGAATTAGACCCAAAATCCCTAGATTTCTCACCAAGAGTCATCTACCTTAAGTTGTAAACAAAACCTAAAACAAAAGAGAGAAATTAGGTGGTGGTGGGTTTTTTTTTTTTTTTTTTTTTTTTTTGGGGGGGGGGGGGGGGGGGGGGCGCTTTCCAAAGATGCTTTTAGGTCCATACCCTTTGTCATAGGATCTTCACTCGGATGGACATCGGGCTTTGTGGCAATAATGTCATTACGTGCTTTTAGGTCCATACCCTTTGTCATAGGATCTTCACTCGGATGGACATCGGGCTTTGTGGCAATAATGTCATTACGTGAGTGCTGAACTAAACAAGACAGAAGTAACTGGAAATAACGTGAGAACTAAAATAAGCAGAGGAAAGCACTTCACCTGCTTTGACTGGCCATTTCTGCCACCTACACTTGTTGCTATAATCTGACCTGTCTCAGTTCCATTTCCATGCGCTGCTGTCTTCTCTACATCCTAAACAACACGAGACACCATAATTAACAGATACTTAAACAAAGAAAACACCAAAAATATAACAGTATGGTGTCAAGTTACAAGGCATCTCATATAAACGCAAAACAAAATAGACCTTAACATGGTGGTTATCAATTTTATCATCACTCATTGTCATTTCATTCATTTCCTTTGGCAGCTGATCAGCAACTGACCCTTCCACTCTAGCAGTAGGATCTACATTTAGTGTGTTTGCATCAGTACTCAAATGAGTTGGAGCTGTATGTGGTTCCGTATCTATAACCATGTCTTCAACCAAATGGGATTCCGTAGGAACTTCTCCTACCTCCGGGTCGACATTTGCCCTTTTGGTGCCAGAATCCCCACCCTGGTGGCAAGAGTTCAAAAGAAAATAACAGGTTAATAAATGAGGAGCCAATGTCATGTCACATGGAGTTATAAATCAGACAAATACCAATATTGGAATAATAGAGTCAAACCTCCCTTGACAGAGGGTCGGTTTTCTTGCAAACAACGGAGCATTTCCTTCGAATTATTTAGTTTACCATATAAATTATCATACTCTCTCCAATGAATTGGTAAAGAATGAAGACACTTAATGCTAAAATAGACGGACCATTATTTGCTAGCTTATCAGGCAAGAAAAAGCAATTATAAACCACCTCCTACGATATCCAGTTATATAAAACAAAAATGTAACTCCACCCAGCATGAAATCGATACTTGATTCCTACTCAACTGCTCCCTTCATGAAGTACACTAATAAGGAATTCTACTTCAAAGCAAACTTCACAAAAATAACTTAATCTGATCGGACAATCAGGCATAATCATCATCATCACAATCTGCTACACCAGGAATTATGGTCCACTGAACAAAGCAGTTATTCCAACATAATAAGACGTCAACCAATAGTGTGGAGGCATCATGGTGCTAGCTCCAGAACCAGCATACCATTTAAAGGATCACTGAACTGCCATTTCAAGGACAACTTGTATATACTCTTCTTTGAGATGTCATTGCAGTCATAACTATAAAAGATACAAAACCAATGAGAAAAATGTATTACCGAAAGAATCTCAGTGCAGCATGGCAATAAGCCCTCTTAATACCTTCCTCACTATTTCTCTCTTAAATGGAGTTTCCTGTAATACTATAGGCTACATGATAACTCCAAACTTTCCATCTACAAAGCACAAACACTTGTATCATGCATCCGTGTCCAAGTCACCATATCCTACACGACACTTCTTGGACCCATGCAGTCCACTTCTCAAACATGGCCACACACTTCTATGGACTTGGTTTAACTTCAGATACGTCTCCATCGTAGAGCAAGTTGGAAGGTTCATTTGTTACAGTTTACTTTCAACGTCCTCATGCGCAACTATACAAGAGTTTATTTCTCAGAAGCATGTGGAATTCTTCAATGGCCTCCAGTATTATGATAATAATTACCATCTATATTTGCGGAAGTAATATCGCAAAAAGTGTAGTTCTTGCTTCGTCTACTTTTACTGACCCACCTGCATTATCTGCGCCAGTTGACAAAGCTAACCTTGACATAGTTTTCCCAAAAATCCCAAAACTGTCGGCATTTCGCCCCTCAATTCTTCGTCTTCGACTTAGTTTCAAAGATCATAACGTTCCCTTTATAGATTAACTCAAACTGTATCCTGTACCAACAACAGTATTGATATTTCATGCATATAAGATCGAAGAACTTGGATGAGGAGATCATGGTCTATGTTGTCGAGCATTGGCAATACACTATTTCTTAAAAATGTAACTCCGACTACCATTACTTCACGAACTCAAATACGAATACAGATTACAAATTTGATCACTCACATATTACTAATTTGATTAATTTCTAAACTCGATGCAAAAATATTAAAAAAAAAAAAAATAGAATCATCATCCATAATTAGAAATTTTACGAAATGACACTATGTAGTAGATGAAATTTTGTGATCTATGATCTATATATAGATCGAGGCTCACAGGATCTGAGATGGAGGTGCGGCCGGAGGCAATGCTCTTCAGGCGGCGCATCATATTCATCTTTTCTTTTTTGTCAGAAAAGCCCCTGAACAAATACTGTATTTGCAGATAGGAACTCTGGAGGAGAAAGAGGAGGCCGACTGGAGGAGGAGGAGGAGGAGGAGGGAAGGGGGAGGGAAGGAAGGAAGGAAGGAGTGAGAGGGGGTGGTCTTCTGCAAACAAAAAACAAAAGTGAAAACGGACAAATTAGGAATATTTTGGTTTTGGTCTTACTTTTTTACTTCAGATCCAAAGCCGGCTTTCCAAACGGGGTGCTGCCTAGCCGAGCGATTCCCGGACGGGATTCCTCCCTTTTATTTCCCTTTTTTGCCCCTTTTTTTTTTTTTTTTTTTATTTGCCTTTACCTTTTCTTTTTCCTTTTTTTTTTGGGGGGGGGGGGGGGGGGGGGGGGGGGGGGGGGGGGGGATATGTTCACTAAATATATAATCTGAAAAAAATGATAAAATGATTAAAAAAAATTTAAAAGAAAAAATAAATAAATAAAATTGAGGGGAAAAAAACAACAACAAAATATTCTTTAAAAATTGTAAAAAATGGCCAAAACTGGAACAACAACAGTGAAAAAGAAAAGAAAAATTGAAAAAAAAAAAACAAAGATCTTTAAAAATGAAAAATGATTAAAAAACGAAAATAAAACAAGAAAAAGAGTATAGAAAAACAAAGAACAATATTGACCGGGTAGGAATAAAAATTCACCTATTCTCAAATGATAGGATTCTCATGTTTTGTAGGTTATGTTTAGGTATTCGTAATTTTCGGAAATAAATTTAAATTTTTATAAGCAAACCAAACATTGGAATTGATTTTTCATCCTAAATTTGTCTGGGAATAAAAAATCTAGTGTCCAAACGTCCTAAATGTATAGAATCCAGTCCACTTTTAGAATAAATCAAATCTAACTCCACTTTCACGTAAACAGTCCATTTCCAAAGTCATCTCTCCACTTTCTTCTTAAAAGATCGAATTTTGGCAGAAAATGCTATTGAACAATCAGATTTAATTCTCGCACGGGATATTGGTGTGGATCTCCACCTTGTTATAGTCATCGCTGCTTCATTCCTAGCTTTCTGAACTTATAGAACTTCCTGGAAAAAAAACTTTTCCTAATTTTTATTTTTGAATAAATCTTTCAAATATAGGCTTCGATCATAATATGTTGGAAAAATCAAAGCTATACTACTATTAGATACTTTGGCTCTTTTGTTTCTCTGGAAAATATGGTTTGAAGCTAGTTGTAGAGGTGATTCTAGACCAACATAATTTTTAGGAAGAGAAATTGTGATTTTGTCAATATAGGTATTGTTTTACCTCTCTCCATATTTTCTATCGAATTCTTTCCTCTATTTTGTATGTTTAACTAAGTGATTACTTTTTCTTAGATCTATTATTTTTCGACATATATATATATATATATATATATATATATATATATATATATATATATATATATATAATATATATATATATATATTGGAATAAGGGTGAATTTATTCCTCGCATATAGCGGAAAAGGTATTATAGTACATAAAAATCACAACTTTCCATGCCCCAAATTATAATATTATGGGGCCATTACTGATACATCGAATTCTATGTTATGTAGAATTCCAATAGGGGGGATAGTCAAGCCCTCGAAAATACGTCTGTTCTGCTCCTTCCAGATGTGCCAAACGGACGCGGCGAGACGAACTCTGGCTCTTCTGGCCCACCCCAGATCCCGGCCTCTGTGATCTCGGATCCAGCTGAGAATACTTCGGATGTCTCTATCCACACCAACTCCTCCTCTCAGCTGCGCGTACTGCTCAGTCCAAATGTGCCAGGTCACCGGACATACAAAGAAGAGATGTCCCATAGATTCATCTTCCCCATTATATAGCACACATTTGGCATCCGGGATCTGCATCCCAAACCTGAGGAGTCTGTCTCTCGTCATCAATCTACCCCGAAGAAGTCGGTATGCACATAGTTGTATTTTTCGGGCAATTCCCTTGCCCCAAATTAAGTCCACCTCCTCAGCCCGGTCGTAGTGGGTCCGAACCAAATCGTAGCAGCTACGAAAGCAGAATAGACCTGACCCACCCCCCGTACCTGGGCCGGCCCAGCTCCAGGAATCCCTATGCTGGCTAGCGTCAATAGTAATAAGGCGAATCTCCTCGGCAAGCTGAGCAGTATATGGATATCCTTCTGGCCTCCAAACTCCATCGCTGATGATCCGACTGCATGTGAGCCCCCTGCCCGCTTCTTTGTCTAGCTGACCTCTCAATATCTCGAGCAAGGATCTGGAACCCAACCAAGAGTCTAGCCAGAGGTCGGTAGTCGTCCCATCTTGCATGCTCCTGCAAATAGCGGTCTGAAGCACCGGTCGACACCTCAGAATGGCCTTAAACGTGACCAAAAAATTGTTGTCTATCCTGCAGGCCCAGAAGTTAGTCCTCCTTAAGTATCTGTTCGCCATCTATTCTGCCCAGAGCGACCCCCCTTGATGAATCTCCAGGCCATCTTCACACAAGCTGCCTTACTGACCGCATGAAGAGGCCTCAACCCCACTCCTCCTTCCTTCCGAGGCCGACATAGCTGGTCCCAGGAGATCGCATGCATCCCTCCCCTCCAGATGAAGTCAGCACAGATGGCCTCCACTTTTCGAATAGTAGCCGTAGGGATCTGGATAGACTGGAGCCAGAACATCGTGATGCCCGCAATAACCGAACGCACCAACTCAATCCGTCGGCCAAATGATAGACCCGCAGCTTGCCAGCCTTCCACTCTCCTTTGAGCAAAATCTACCAAGCTGTGACAATCCTGCTCTCTGGCATAGTTGACCGTCAGCGGGACCCCCAGGTATTTCACTGGGAGCTCACCACTGTCCACTCCCAAGACGAAGGCTCTCTCCTCCTGCTGTGTACATCGGGAGTTGAAGTAGACTCTGCTTTTCTTCCTGTTTAACTGGAGCCCAGATAGTCGCTCGAACTCCTCCATAATGTCAGAGAGCGCTCTCATTTCCCGCATGGAAGGCTGGAGTAGCACAAATAAGTCGTCAGCATAGATCAAATGGAAGACAACCGGACTCACCAACCGGAAAAGGGGGACGATCATCTTGCTATGCACCGTCGTATCCATCATGCATGTAAAGTACTCTATCACCAAGGTAAATAAATATGGGGAGAGGGGGTCACCCTGTCTCAACCCCCTGTTACTCCTGAAGTAGCCATGCGGCGTGCCCTGGATGAGGACTGAGAAAGTAGGGGAGCAAATGCACTCCCTCACCCTCGTAACCCACCTCTCGTCGAACCCTATGGCAAGCATCAAGTGACACAGGAAGTCCCGGTTGACCGTATCATAAGCTTTCCGGAGGTCAAGCTTCACACAAGCCTTCATCCCTCCAGGTTTGCTGAACTCCCTCACCATCTCATGAGCTAGCAGGCTGTGCTCAGCTATCGACCGGCCCTTGATCAACGCTGCTTGATTCTGGGATACCAATCCCTGCATAATCCCCTCCATATGCCTGCACATAAGATGAGTGATAATCTTATAAAGAAAATTACAGCAAGCAATAGGCCAAAAATCTACAAGTGAGGTCGTTCCCTCCTTCTTAGGAACCAGCGTCAAGAAGGTATGGTTCATCTCCTTCAGAAGCCTGCCCTCCGTAAAAAATTCCTGTACCGCCGCCAGAACAGGGGCCTTAAGCACACCCCCAGTGTCGCTTAAAGAATCATGAAGAGAAGCCATCAGGCCCGGGAGCTTTGTTGGGATTAGCCTTCATCACAATGTCTTCCACCTCCTCCATCCTCACAGGTGCCAAAAGTAGGCTGTTCCCATGGGGGGACACCAGTCTCTTTGTGACAAGGGCTGGGAACGTGCTAGTGTAATCCGTCTGCTGATATAAATCAGTGTAAAATCTGACGGCCTCCTCCTGAATCTCCACCGGGTCCCCTACAAGACGTCCCTCGACATTCAGAAGTCTGGGGATGCTGTTCTGGTGCTGACGGGTGCGGATCACATCGTAGAAGAATTTGGTGCAGCGATCTCCATCTTTGAGCCAGGTACATTAGCCTCTGTGCCGCACTAATCTCCTCCTGTAGTCTCATGATGCTGATCTCCTCAATCAGGATCTTCTCCTTAGCCGCCAGCTCCTCGTTCAGAATGTCAGCTTGGAGAGCCACTTGAGTGTCCCGTAGTTCGGCTTCCTTATCCGCCAGAGAAGTCTGCGGTCTCGTCTTCACCCAACCCCTGAGAGCACGCTTGAGCTGCTTGAGTTTGTGAACCATGCGGAACTGAGCCGTAACATCCCGGAAGTGCCTGCATCTCTCTCGTAACCACCTTCTCATATCCAGCCGACAGATACCAGCTGTTGTTATACCGAAACGGCCTCACCCTCAAAGTGGGTCTCTCACAGAGGCCAACCCGGATAGGAGAATGGTCGCTAGTACCCGCCGCAAGACCTTCTGCCACCGAGTTCGGAAAGCACCAAGGCCCGATCCAACTGACAAGCAATCCAATTATGTGTAGTCTTGTTGTGCCAGGTCCAAATATGTCCAGCTCGCTCCAGCCCCCGCATCCCTGACATAAGCAGACACCTCTGGAAGTCATATAAGATCGAGTCCGAAATAGGACGACCTCCCACCTTCTCTTGACGAAGCAGCATAGCATTGAAGTCCCCATGATGAGCAGAAGGAGATGCATGTTGTCCGCCATAAGACCCAGATGCACAATGTCCGCCCACAAAGCCTCCCGGAGTCTTCGGTCATTGTGCCCATATACAGCATCCAGGATGAATCGGAACCCACCTTTGTTCTCGAAAGTAATGTCGATGAGTTGTTCTGATTTATGGATCTGCATCCCCTTCCAACTACCTTGGTTCTACCTAACCTAGATCCATGCCATACCACAAAGATCTAAGTTGTGAATGTGATCCCAGTTTATTGGAGTCCTGCGCGAGAGCATAGCAGCCCCTCTAATCTTCGTCTTGTCACACGACTTTCTCCTCAGAACCCCTCCAATCTTCCTCCATCGTCCAATAGAACACCCCCCTAATGTTCCATGCTAGGACCGACATCTAATTAATAGATGAGGGGTCCCCCTGGAACTCGTCTGGATCGACACTCGAGGGAAGTGTCTCATCCGCCTGATCAATGACTGCATCTACCATGGAGGAAGGAGCAAGATGGGCCTGAATCCTGCTATGAGTAAGTGCCCAGTCAGGATTGTCTTCAGTCTGGTCATCCATATATATATACATGATTTTCTGTTTGAGATTGGTGTCTTTTGTACATGATTTGTGCAATATGCATAGATCTGTGTGTAACGTATTAAAAAAATTTCTTTCTTAGACGATTATAAATGATCTGGAAAAAAAATAACTTGAAGGATACATAGATCTATGGTTTTGAAGGATACATAGATCTCAAAAATTATAAGTAATATGGAAATTGGTTGAATTTTGTTTTATATGTTTGTATATATGTATTTTATGTTGCATTACATAGATTCTTGAAGGATACTTGAAATCATTGACAATCAATCTTAATGGAACGAAGAGGCTAGATACTACTATTTGAAGGATACAAACATTGTTTTCGAATGATACAATTATTGTAGATATTGGGATACTTGAAATATATAGTTTATAAGCATACATGTTGCTGATTTGTCCTGTTTGGGATTAATCCTAATTATATAGGCGAAAATTGAAATTTAAGTCAATGTTCTAACATAGTCATGTAATTTGGAAATTTTAGATTAAATTTTCAAATCATGATCCAATGATAGATGTTCTGTCCAATACCTTTGTGTTAAGTATAATTCTAAATTGATGTGTCACGAAGAAAATGAACGAGAGGCATTTTTAGAGAGCCTTCTGAAAAAACAACAATGAGGGTATGATCGAATATTATTTTCAGGGTTACATAGATGGACTAAAAACCAGAAATATCAAAGATCACAAATGATTGTCGCAAGCTCGACTTGTCCATCAAAAGACGATCTCAGGTCTGATACAACTACAACAAAAATAGAGTTTTTGCAAATTGACTTAAGAAACATAACATTGCAAGTTCAAATACAAGAAATAGAAAAATTGTTATTGTCTTTGAAATCGTATTTACTACACGGAGATAGAATAAATACAAAAACTAGAAGAAGATGATAAACACAAGAAATCTCTTTGCTGGGGTGATGACGATCACATTGCTCAAATTAAGTAAGATTCGTACCTTTTCGACGATTTGCCTAGGAACCATCAGTCAAATGGATTGAACTTCTAGAACGTTCCTTGTCACCTTTATGAAGAACTCAAACGGAAATGAACTGATGAATAGTACCTCGTAGATCTTTGGTGGTTGATGCAAAAAAACTCGCGTAGCTGTATATATGATTCTCTCAAATGGCCAGAGACGAGAACATATATATATATAATATATTATATATTATATATATAATGTTCGTCTCTGGCCATTTGAGAGAGAAGA
>JANAVB010017562.1:0-24595 GCA_029216955.1 Iris pallida | reverse complement strand
TACTCATTGAGAGAGATCATCATCTGGAGAGGAGCCACAGTCTTGGTCGAGTTCACCACGTAGGAATTTTTCGGATTGGGAGACGGGCATCAGTAGGTTCCTCCCGTGGTCTTGCTGAGATGATGGTCAATGGTTTTGACCTTGTCAGGGTTCTTCTTTTTTCACCCAGATTGTGAGAGGCTTCGAATACTTTTTCGAGTAGTAAGTCCTTTGACTCGGATGATCAAGGGACCATCATTGGAGGATGAACTTGCTTCAGCTTCATAGTCAGCTTCGTTGCTGTCATTCTTGGAGGGCTGAGATCGGTAAGTACCGAATCTCCATAGTAAGCTTCGATGCCCTTAAAAGGATCGACATCGACAAACTCTGTCTTCACGACACCATTGCTGTTAACGTATTTGAAGCACTGGTGAAGTGTGGAAGGAACGATCATGTTCTCGTGTATCCACGGACGTCCCAACAAGACGTTGTAGGATACATTGGCATCGATAACATAGCAAGAAACCTCCGTTCGGAGATCACCGATCTGGCACTTGAGACGGATCTTGCCCAGCAGGTAGCTTCGACTAGCATTGAAAGCCATGATAGTTGTGTTGGTTGTTTAGCCTGTGCAGAGGGATTCGCAGAATTTGAAACAACTTCTAGGAATGATACTGAGGGAGGATCCTGGATCGATGTGCATGCGGTCCACCTTGATCGCCCCGATATACCGTATGGCAATTTTTTGAGTAGCATGTCTTCCTGTGAAAAGGTGATGTTGGGCACCACTTCCATAGTACTGTTGCATTGGGGACAGGAGACAGGATCTTCAACGGGGGCTTTGACTTCAGCGAGATAGGAGTCGGCATGTAGTAATGCCTCACTTAAGGCCTTCCACGTTTCTTTGGAGAGTTGCAATAGATTGAACAGAGACAACCTGAGGTGTATTGGCTAGCTGTGCCAGTATGTAAAAGTTGTAGGGCCGATCCATGCCTTCGGGAGCTTGCGCCTTCAGTGATTTGTCAAATCGCGTCTCCTTCTGCTTGGCTTTGTCCGTAGTTGGAGGCTTAGACGGGCCGGCTTCTGAGCTTGTGGGGGAAGCATGAGGTTGAGAAGATACTGCTTCTTCTTGTGCGGGGTCGTATGTCCGAAGATAAGTCTTCCTCGATCGCGTCTCGCCAGATAGAACCTCATAGATGGAGAGGATACCATATGGCATGACTTGTATTTCTTGCCCATTTTTGCTTTGGGAGGTACCATCCCCTGCGTTACTTCTTGTACAAGGTCCGGATGGACCCCCATGATCTCACCATGTTCAGTCGTGAGTGGCACCAAGGTAGAGTTGCGAGCTGGAGGTAGGTTGACGACTTCCATTATTGTCTTGGGAATCGGGACCATGCCGTCTGGGACTTCTGTGGGAGGAAAGTCACCAAACTAATGGGAGATCATGTTAGAAGATACGACCTTGTATTCAGCTTCGAGATTGATCACTTGGCTGTCGATAAGCTGTTGTATCTTCTTTTTCAGGACGATGCAGTCCTTGGTGGAATGATGTACGTACTGATGATAGAGACAGTACTTGGGATCGTTGAGATGATTCGTCTATGCAGGACGTCATGGTGGAGGCAATGTCAGCTTATTACCCTTTGTCAATGTGTGAAAGATGGTAATGACATCGTCTTCGTCAAAGGAGGTCTCCTTAGGCTTGTCGGAGGCGCCCTGAGAATTGGAAGCTCCTTTGGATGTGTCGACCTTCAGGACTTCTTTCCCTTTAACCCCACGAACAGGGATAGTTTGAAGATGCTTGCCCTTGTCTTCGGATTTAGGTGTTTTCAACCCCAGTAGTTCCAAGTTAGGAACGTCATTTTCAGCAGCATCAGCGGCCCAATGAAAGCGGGTCATGTATCATATTTATGTATACCCAGACAAAACTTCACCGTAGAAAGGAAGTTATGTCGACAAGTATCCACAAGTTCTGAGTCTGGTATACCGAAGGACATCTTCAGTGCTAGCCGCCTGAAGCGTTCGATGAAGGTGATGACAGACTCAGTCCTCCTTTGCTTGGTCTCGATGAGGGTGGACATACTAACATGCATGCCACTCTCGTAAAACCTGTTGAGGAACAACCTCTTCAAGTCTTTATATGAATTGATACATCCATCAGGCAGACTGCAGAACCATTCGAAAGCTACCCCCTGTAAGGTGCTAATAAACAGCTTCGACAAGAACGGATCGTCTCTGGGCAAGTGCAGAGTCTGCGTGTTGAAGTATGTCATGTTTTGACGAGGAGAAGTCAACCCGTCAAATAAATTTAGCGTCAGCGGCTTGTAGTTAGGAGGGCAAGTAGCATTCTCCCACTCAGGGGGATATGGTTGAGACATCCCCATCTTCTGAAGCTCGACTTTGTGTCAGATGGTGTCGAGACGGGCGACCAGGGAATCAATTGCATCCTGTTGATTGAGAAGGTGTTGGGAAATGGCTGCTGAACGGTTGTCAAGCATCGTTGGCGAAGGACCACCCTTTGCAAGATTTTGAGGAGGCACAACGGAATGATACTCCTTTTGTAGTGAGGAGGGTTGTTGCTATGAGCCGGACTAGCGTGAGCCGAGACGTTTTGTTGAGGTGGAGGAACAGCCCCAGCAGCTTGAACCGCCATGATACTGGTAAGCATGTCAGTGATCTTGGCGAATGTTGTTTCCAGACCCTCTAGACGTTTGCTGGTCTGATCACTGGCTTCTTCAGGTCTTTCTCTCTGTCTGCCATGTATGTAGATAACATGCGAGGATGAACAGAGGAAATAGTACAACTGGGGCTGATACTGTCTGTCTCCGAGTGGACAAGTCCTTCATCTTCTGGTAGAGGAGGTAGATAGTCACCATCGGATTCGGAGGGATCGTCGTCCTCTGGAAGGCTACCCCCAGTGTGAAGGTCATCCGCTTCAGACTCTGAGGGAATACTACCCCAAGCTTGGGAGTCTTCGTCGTCCATACGGAATCTTTCCTTTGACCGAGTACCTATATAGACTCCTTCAGATGTGACAGCCTGCTGGCCATCTGTTGGTAGACTTCTTCTTCTTCTTCTGCGAACTGAGAGAGAAAGTTGGGTTCGTAGTCCATCGTCTTTGATTGGGGCTTCCGTAAAGGGGACCCCATGAAGCCATGTTGGATGAAACACGCAGTGACTTTTCATCGTCGGAGAAATGCAGCCGTCGAAACACGGACTTTCTCTGAGGCACTCTTGTTGCTTTGGAACAACAACAGTTAATAACAATATTGGTGCACGGATGTGCACTATGAATTGTTATGTACTCCCTCGCTTTACACTTATGATTTATCATGTCGCGCAAGTCAGTGGAAGGGAGTTTTGCCTAACAACCCATGTTGCATGCATCGCCGAGCTTTGCATGCGAGTTCGTAAGGAGAGTTGGCGCATCCAGACTTAGTTCACGTGGAGGGGCAACCCCCACACCTAAGTTTTGTGATGTCCTTGAAGACAGCCCCGTGCTATACGCGTTGGGGCCTGTCTTTTTGCTGCGGGCGCATAAGCCTTGGAGATTGGCCTTGGGCGCATGCTCCTTGATAGCATGACTGAGCCTCCTTGATGTGGGTGCATAGTATGGATCCAGTGAGCCTGGGCGCATAGCTTTGGGCGCATGACCCTGGATGTCCAGCCTGTCAAAGACAGAAGCATTCTGGTTGGGGCTATGCGCCCAAACATCCCCTTGGGTGCATGGCTTTGGGCACATGCTCGGTGGAGCAGCGCTGTTTTCTCCTAGTTTCGCCTCCTTCGTTTGTGAGCCTCGTCGGGTTTGCCCAGAGTGTCGCACACCCCGATTCTTGGCATCGTAGTGTTTTTTTTCTGCCAAGTCTCGAGCGTCGAACACTCTGTTGTTGGTTGTGCAGGAAAGAAGTCACCGGGTTAGTAGAGCCCAGAACGGTGTGAGCCTTCTCCATTTGGGGAACTTCTGTGGCAGAGTCATACGCCCATGTGACAGTCCTCCAGTTGCATATCTGCTATGATACTAGCAGAATATGCGCAGCGAGCCTTCGGAAGCCAAGTCTTGCGAGACTTGTTTGACTTTGCTGATTTTAAGGGAGTAGAGCCATCCCTCGAGAGCATCTCTTCGAATGCCTGCTGATCGAATTACGATCAGCATCTTCTGAGTGCTCCCCACTTTGTCGGTATCGGATTGCATCACCACCTTCTCACCAGAGGAAACGGTAGTCCCCAGCAGAGTCGTCATTTTTTGTGGACACACAAAAAAGAAGAAGAAAATGCTGTCTTTTCTTTATTGGCACAAGGCACCACAAATTGAGTACGCCTGAGAGAACCTGAGCTGAGGATCTCCGAGTACAAAAAAGAATTCTGGAGAATGGGACAATGTAGATCGAGCGGCAGTTGCTCCTTTACTCCGTTGACACTCCGATTACAAAAGTGGAAGAAAACCTAAGTAAATTGCTAACTCTCGGCTCACTGGCAAGAAGTGCAGCAATTTGGCTCTTGAAAATGCTCTCCGTTCAGTGTTTTGAAGAGGGATGAGGCCCCTTTTTATAGTTGTTCTTGAGCTGGAATGATGTTATGCGCCCACGTAAGGGAAACACACTGGTTTTCATGTGGGCGCATAGTCCTGCCTTGGGCACATAGTGTAGGCGCATACAGGCTGTGATATCGTGGGTTGGTCGTGGTGCTGACGTGGCCGCATGCTTCGGTGCACGACTGCTCGTGGAGACTGACATGGTCGTGCGCTTCGGTGCACATTTTGATCATGGCTTTGACCGAGTCAGGCTTGGGCGCATAGCCATGTCTCAGGCTATGCGCCCTCCATTTGGGGGAGCTTGTCTTGGGCGCATAGAGCTTCACTGGCTGGGCGTATAGAGCTTCACTGGCTGTGCGCATAGAGCTTCATTGCTGAAAATTTTTCATGCTTCTACAGCCTTAGCGAGGACGATCGATCTCAAAGAGTCCGAAGCAAGGACGAAAGGACTCTGCGAGATCGGGGCGTGACAGAAATGGTATCAGAGCAACACAATCCTTTGGCCAATTGTTGATTCGATTGAATTCGAAGATGTTTTCCTGATCAAAATTTCTTTGCCTGGTTGATATCATCAATGAGATGAACGTTCCATACAATAAGTCCGTAAATTTATGATGCCGGCATATGTTTCATTGATTGATTGAGATTTAGATACTTTATTGAACAAGATTTTGATATGATCTGAGTTGAGAGTTTTATCGATTGATGATGGCGAAGGATGAGGACTATTGCTGCTATGGATATCGTAAGTTTCTCCTTAAGTTTCGAGTACGAAACTTTTTCTCGGTGGGTAATTATGTAGTGCCCCGCTCTACGAAGGCATTAGATAAATAGAGAGATCGGATTACTGGCTCTGCAACAGAAGACGGTTGATCTGTGTGAGTGGACAAAGACTCATTTTATGATTCGCTTGTGCCTAATAAGAATCTGAGTTTTTGAATGAATGTTGTTGCTAATAACAAGATGGTAATCATTGAGTATGCTTGTAAGAGATTTCACATGTTGCTATGCTAAGAACAAAAAAAGAGCTAACCAGTATGCTAATAAGAAACGACATGATGCCTTGTTAAGAAATGAATGTTGCCTTGATCGATAAAATGTTGCCATGTGTTTAAATCAATGAGATGATGTTGTGCTAAATTAGTGATGTGCCTCGAATGAATGAACTGTTGCCATGCTTAATAGGAAAAGAAAAGAGAATGTTTACATGTCCCTGAATAGAGTATGACTATCAAGAGTAGAATTCATGCTTGTTGATATCATGTTTGCTCAAATAAAGATTGATCATTGTCCCTTGATTGTTGCTATAAAGACAGAGATATATAGAGATGGCACATTGTGCAAAAGAGATGATACGGCTTGTCTGTATAGAGAAAAGAATAGAGCTACTGGCTCGATTGCATGAAAAAGAAGAAGATGAAAATGTTTACAAGTTGCTAGATTGATGCATGATAGTTTTATCTGATAGCTGTATTTGCATTGGTCCTGGACAACTTGTGTACAAGTATAGAGATCCTCACGCCGGTTCCAGGGCACCGGAGCCGCTCGGCTTAGGGGGATAAGAGTAACGCCCTGAGGTAAAAGAGACATCACGGTGTATAGAGAGAATTCCACTAGCGACGAGCTGAACCCAAGAGTCACAGTGGCTAATCATGGGTTTTCCATGGACCATCATATAGATAAGTGTCGATTGGTGAAGAGCTGAACCCTGAGCCGCAGCTGCTAGTATGTGCGTTATCAGTACAAGCTGACCCGGAGAGTCACAACTATTGGTCTACGTATATATTAGTGCAGAGCTGAGCCTTGCATCACAGTTGCCAATCGGGTTGCATAAGTCGGTAAAGATTTTGTTAAGAGCTAACATGCAGAGAAAAACAGGGAACAATATTGGTTTTATCATGTTTATGCTAATTCTTGTCTTGTGCAGGGACGGACGGTCGGCTATGGTAAGAATCACTGAAAAGTGATAGATATGTGTTGCTTAAGTTTCCTATATGAATTGCTTGCAGAGATTAATCTATTGCAAAGAAATGCTATGTCCCATTAAAGAAGTTATGTAATATCGTGTTTGTAATCGTCCCTAAGAATGGCTTGAAGAAGAGAAATGATTCATGAAACACGCTGCACTCCACAGAAATTAATAGTCATCGTGCTTGAATTGAATAGTCCTTTGTATGCTTCAAATGAAATGAAATGAATTGTGGCTTTTCAAATATGTTTTCGAAAGAGATGTAAACTGACTCTGTATGCAAGAAATGAACATAGGTAAAAAGTAGCAAGATCACATCACAAGAAATGTTTTTCCACCAAATGAACAGTGATCGTTTCAGAAGAATGTAGCCCCTTTGTTCACAATCACCAGTAAGCTGATATACTGACCCACCATCAGTCTGCATGCAGGTGCAATATACATCGAGAAGGATAGTCCGAAGCGATAGCCCGAGCCTCATCCTCAGGAGCCAGAAATCAGAAGAGATGCCAAGATAAGGACATCTATTGCCAAGAGTTGGTTTTGTATATAAAGGGATGTAATGTATGGGAACAGGATCATTGTAATCCGTAAAGTTCTGAGAGAATATAAATATTGTATCAGAGAGAATCGAGAGCTTATCTGTTCAAATGAAATCAAAAAAGAGAATTGTTTCTTGTTACCATTGTATTCAATGCATGTATTCAAAAATATGTCCGCTGCTGCTTCAATTATCTATAATATGTTCCACTGCGTATTGTCAATCTTATTTATCTTGTCTTGCTTCAGGTCTTAGCCTTGTGCAAGCACAACTTAGGCTTGCATGGCATCACGCCTTAGCGAGGACGATCGGTCTCAAAGAGTCCGAAGCGAGGACGAAAGGACTCTGCGGGATCGGGGCGTGACATAGCCTGTTTACCTAACTTGATTTCTAACTTTTTAGAAATCACATAAGACTCTTCATATTTAGCGGTCATATCAATGAGTCTTTGCTCTGTGACTAAGTGCCTCTTCTTCTCTATGTCATATAACTCTTGTATCTTGACATAGTCTCTTTCTTTCTTTTCAATTTTGAGGATAGCCTCATGATAGTCTACTTTAAGCTTGGCTATCTCATCCGTGTTACCAGTAGTAGATGTCATATCTTCAATGATATTTGATAATCTAGCTACTTCAGTTGTGCATGCCTTGACCTCGTTTCGAGATTGCTTTTTCAAGTAATTCGCTAAAGGCATTTTCTAGCTCATCGAAAATAAAATCATTATATAGAAGATTTGAGGATACCTTATCGAAAGCCATAAGACAGACATTTGCAGTGCTGCAGGGTTTATCTTCTTCCTCTGATTCACTAGTATTACTTTCATACCAGATACTTGTATTTGCATACTTTCGACCAGTTGTTGTTCTTCGGCTTGATCTTGATCTATCATATGGACTGCTTTTCTTTGGAGTTGGGCAGTCCTTCTTCATATGCACTGACTTCTTGCATCCAAAGCAGATTGTTTCTTCTTTATTGCTTTCATGGACATCTTTCTTCTTTCTGTTTGATTTCTCAAACTTTAAGAATTTTCTGAAATTCTTCACTAGCAGGGCTTGTTCATCAGCACTGGATGATTCTTCATCAGAATCTTTCCATGTTGATCTTCTGGCTTGAGCTTTGATGGCGATAGATTTTTCTTTTTAGGATTGCTTCTTCAAACTCTTGTAGGTCCAGCTCATGGGTCATCAGCTTGCCCATAAGTATTTCCAGAGTCATTGTGGTGAGATTGTTTCTTTCAATTATATGTCCAGCCCGACTTAGCCAACCGTGCTTACGCGAACCATCTTTTGTTTTGTCAAAAACTGTTCTCCTATGTTTTGCAAAATAGTTAGACTTATTGTATGGACATCCGTGGGACATTTGAGAGAGAGCGCACCAACGATATCAACTTTGCGGAAGTAACACTTCATAGTTTGCGGAAACAATGGAGTTAAAGAATTCAATCGATAGTCCAAGGACGTAAAGCCGTGCTCTGATACCATTATGTCACGCCCTGCTCCCGTAGGAGCGATCATCCTCGCTAAGGCGTGATGCCGCACGAGCCTTGATTGCGTTCGTGCAAGGCGGGTTCCATAACGGCCGATTTCAGCGGCTGCGACGGGGTCGTCGCACAGAAGTCCCAAGCAGAGACATTGAATAATAGCAGCGAAATTTGAAGCAAAACACAAGTTATTGCAAAACACTCCTTTATTGATATTAAAACAAAGGTTACAATGGGGCGCAAGGCCAAGATTTCAAGTCTCTCAAGCTCACTCAAGCTCACATTACAAGTCACTCAGCTCTCTCTCATCTCTCAATACATGTCTTGAGCCAGCGGATGCTTTAGAAGGCAACGTCCATACATTATGTCCCGTATAAGTCTTGACTCCATACGGCCGCACACCTCGAATCGCTAAGGAACTCCGTGCCTCGACGCATCCAAGCGAGCTCCGTGCCACGAGCTTCTACCTATGCCTGCACATGGAAACTATGTGGGTGTCAGTACTCAACTGTACTGGTGGAATGAGCTCCTCGCCCACCCATACAAAACCAATACGTTTAATTTACTTTGTGCAACAAAGTCTTCTTTATGATTGTCTTTCTACTCTTGTCTTAGGATCAGTTTTAGGACCGACGCCTTGGCCTATTCTGTGTCTCTAGAGCATCCCGTGCTTGCACCAACAACGTTAACTCAACAACGTTAACCTATCAAGTCGTGTTTGCCTTACGGCTTAAAATCAGAGACACAACTACGCGATAGTACCCAATTCCTTGTGACCGTGCTAGAATTCCACCATACCGTGCCTCGTAACTCAATGTGACTTCACCATATCGCCGCCTCGCGGCCTTTGCTACTTCGATCACCAACAGACCCAATCAAGACTTGTGGACTAAGTGTCACTTGACCGACTTTTGCCTTATGGCGATTCCTGACGTAGTCTCAAAATGACCCAAATCTTACTTATGCAACTTACATGCCAACACTTAAGACTCGACGCCACATCTCGTGCCGAAGCACGTCGCCTAAGTCGTAGCCATTCTTAGGCCCAAACATTGTGTTCCAACCGTACACACATGCATCTAGACTCAATCCAAATGCATACACGCGGATTTGCCGCCATGTCGACCCACCTATATGAAAGGTCACTAGCATCACAAGCTATACCTGGACTTATAGCTTTGTTATTCGAGATACCTTTCAGCGCAAGTAGCAATCCCCGCTGAAAGTCCCTGACTAACCTGAGCGGAAGCGTACTCCCAGCTCGTCTATACCCCTGTTTCCTCCTAGGCCGAGTCGGTCCCATGGCCCAGGGTTGCCGCTCGAGGAAATCTTTGCCCTTGTCGACAAGTTGTCCAATGACCATGCAAGACTCGACACAAACTGACGTCTCACACAGTCATTCCTCTTCCAACGTTACCATCTCTTTCAAAACCAAGTTCAAAACTTCTATCCTTGAGATCCCTCGATGACCCACGGTCGCGAGCATTCTTTCTTTGTTACCCTATCATTTTGTTTAACTCATGAATGCCTATTTGATAGTCCTTTCTCAAAACTCACTTTGAATCAATTGTGGTCCTTGCCTTAAACACTAAGTCGGTGCATCGTGCCTTAAGCCAATCGTGCTATACGCGACACTTCTGCCCAAGTCGACGGGCCTTGAGATCGTTGGACTACTTAACTTGACAAACCGCGAAAGAACGGGATAGTACTTATAATGTCTTAGGTCGACCGGCATAGCCTTGCCTAACTTAACTTCGCAACAACTTAATGAGCAAGGCTGCGTCAAGCTTTGCCTTAATGGATCGTGTCGTGCACGCATTCGACTTGAACGACCAAGTCACTTGGGTGCCTAGACTTAGGTCACAAACCGCTCAACGCAACTTAACTTCTGGGCAAGCCAAGGCTATGCCAAGCCTTGGACGATGGGACCGTACATGCTTTATGAAGCATTCATGCGGGCGACGCCTAAGACTTAGGCTACGTTCATAACTTTGCTAACTTAAACCAACTTTCCTTCTCCCAGGCCACGGGACGAAGGATCGAGTGTCATTTTCAAAGCACACCGTGCACCAATTCTAAGCCAACCGTTGGACCTTTCCATATTCTAACTCAATTCGACCCTTCGGGATTACTCCCTTTAGCTATGTGGATTCGTCTCTTTTATTATCAAGCCTACTTGTGCAAGTTGAAAACATGCAATTTATTAAGTGAAGGCTAAGATGAGGCAAGTTCACCGAAACTACCCCACCTGAGCGAGCAGTCGCCTTGACCGAGCGATGTCTTCAAGTTGCCGTTGCATGCTAAGTCCGAACGCCGTCGGCGTTTCGATTCCTCCGATTGACTGAGCGGGACGGGGCACTACAGAAGCGACACTTAACGTCCGCTTCTCCTCGCAACGCTCCGGCATCCAGAGCAACCCAGACCTTCAGAGAGTTCAAGATCGTCGTCAGATCGTCAACGGAGACAACGCATTACCACTCGCTCCACCGATACAGTTCCTAGATAAAAGCAAAAGTGTACTTCTAGGATAACATGTATGTCCTACATTGTATACTGTTCTGTTTGTAATTAAAATACCAAAGTTTTAATCAACAAAACCTTGTCGCATTTTCGATGGAAAACAACTGTTTCTTATAGTATTTGTCAATTTAATGAAACTGCTGTTGGCGTTTGTACTTCGCTCCAATCCTGACTGGATAACTATTTTGCAGAGGACTTAGAGGCTGATTACACAACATTCTACGGGTTTGGGATAGATGGTGACTTTGATCAGGACTTGCCTGTGGAGCCCGTGCTCGTAGAGGACGCACCGCCAGTAGTGACTTAGTTTAACTAGGTTTTGGCTGGACTTGTATTCCAGATTTGATACTTTGGGTCTGTTTATTTATTTTGGGATTGTGCTGTCTTAAATTCTAAACTTGTGTGTTTGTGACTTTGCTACTATTTCAGACTCAATCTATTTTACTCTTTATCTTCTGTCATATTCGTACTTATCTTCCTTTAGATTCATGAGATTGGGTTATGTTATATATATTCCTCCATACGATGATGACATGTTTATATTCTATATTATTGATGTTAGATGTTATAGTTGACCTACACAGCGTTCTACCGTCGATACTGCAGCTTAGGCTGGATTTACTCACGTGCTCGTGTCCCTAAACTGGGTGCGGATCGTGACAAATTTTTTGGTGGCCCATGCAGTTCACGGTCACAACTAGTACGATTTCGTAATGGTGCTCGACTTAGAGTACTAATTACGAGCCTGCTATTAGGATATAGGTTCTAGGTTATGATAGGAGTTACTCAATCACATATTAGGAAAATTTTCAATCTTTTGATTACCATGACAACTCTTCTTGCATTTTTAAATTTAATTGTCCTTCCTTGATGATATCTTATCTTGTGCCATATTGATCTCTTTGCTTGTATCTGTCTTCAGGATGACGAGGACTAGAGCTCAGACCACTGGACCCGCTGCAGGATCGAAGAGGTCCGCTACTTTGCGACCTATTTTTTCGGCTGAAGGAGCTGCAGTTCAAGGGGTTGCCCCTACTATCCCTACCGTTCAGGAGGCAGTGACAGCCGCACCTGGGGGTCTTCCTCCATCGGTCCAGAGGCCTGTACTCATTTTGCCAGAGACTATTCCACCTCCACCTACACTACCGACCGATGCCACTCAGATGTTTGCGCTCTTCCAGCAGATGATGGGCACCGAGCACAGGCTGAGGCTCAGCAATAATAGGCGAATGTTCTACGACAGAGTATCGAGAGTGCGTACCAGTTAGCACTCGCTATTGTGGAGAAGGTGGCTGATGTTCAGACTCAGGGCTCTCCCATCCAGCAGCCGCAGCAGCAACAGCAGGCGAGGCCTGGGTTAGTGATGGATTTCAAGTAGATGTTCCCTCGAGATTTCAAGGGGACGGAGGGGATCCTTTATGCCGATGACTGGCTAGAGGACATGAGAGGAGTTTGGAGTTGGCCCAGATTCCGGCGGGGCTGCGGGTAGCAGTAGCAGCTAGTCAGCTCTTTGATATTGCTCTGACTTGGTACCGTACAGACCCTCGATTGACAGTGATGGGTCTGACGTAGGATATCTTCAAGAGACTATTCAAGGAGAAATTCTTTCATGGCGTGTCTCTCAGTACGCTGGAGGGCCAGTTTATGGGACTAGTGCACAGGAACTTGTCAGTTGACGAGTACGCAGTTGAGTTCTTCCGCATCAGTCGGTTCGCCAAGGGCAAGGTTCAGGAAGCTGCAGAGAAGGCCCATAAGTTCAAGAGGGGCCTGAACCATGGAGTCAGATCTCGTACGTCTGGGCATTGTGCGATGACATTTTAGGATATCCTGATCGATGCTCAGATCGCAGTGGAGGACTTGGATCTCAGGCCCAAGAGGAGCAGCAATGCTATGGGTGCTGGTTCCAGTGCAGGACCGGCCAAGCGTCCTCAGATTCAGCAGAGGTCGTTCCACCAGCAGCATCAGCATCAGTAGCACCATGCACCAGCACGTGCGCATCCTCAGCAGGTGCAGAAGTAGGTTCCTCAGTGTGCCTTCTGCGGGAAGCCAGGGCACACCCGAGAAATTTACAGGAAGAGGTTGGGCGCTTGTCTGTTCTGTGGAGTGTCCAACCACTAGTTGAAGGATTGTCCTACTCGTCCAGCTCAGGGTTGTCAGGCTAGAGCACCTCCTGCTAGAGATCCAGCAGGACCTGCTGTTTAGCCGAGGGGTCCGCCACTTCCGACCCAACAACAGCGCTTTGCCCAGCATCAGAGGGGAACACCCTACGGTAGAGCACGCACTGACGGTCGAGGAGGCCGAGCCCGTAGCAGACGTGGTGGCAGGTTCTGTTCTTCTTGATTCCTTTTCTGTAGTAGCTTTGTTTGACTCTAGTGCTACACATAGTTTTATAACTATCTCTTTTGCTTTTAGACACAATATTATTGTTGAACCACTGGGTAGGACTTGCAAGATTATGATCAGGGGAGGCATTATCCTGGTCAATAATAATTGCAAAGGGCGGAGAGTTATACTGGGAGGCCAGGATTTTAATGCGTGTTTGTTCGTAATGCCACTCCCGAGCTACGATATGGTACTCAGTATGGATTGGTTGAGCAGGCACCATGCTAGCATGGACTATAGAGGAGGTAGAGTTTTTTTAAGACCGTCGGAAGAGCCAGAGTTTGAGTTTGCCAGAGGGGCAGCTGAGCCGAGAGATGGTTTCTGTGGAGCTACGTTGGAGGGGTAAGAGTTGCCACATCCATTGATAGTAGAATTCTTGGATATTTTCCCTGATGAGTTGCCAGGGATACAGCCGGACAGGGACGTTGAGTTCTCTATTGACTTTGGTGCTCAATGCGGAGCCTATCTTGTAGCACGTCTATAGGATCAACAACAATGAGTTGGCAGAGCAGAAGAAGCAAGTCGACGAGCTACAGGACAAGGGTTTCATCAGATCCAGATCCTTACCTTGGGGCTCTCCTGTTCTGTTTGTACCAAAAAAGGATGGGATGGTACGCAGGTGTATCGACTACAGAGTTCTCAACAACCTCACTATCAAGAATAAGTATCCATTGCTGAGGATTGACGACTTGTTCGATCAATTGAGCGGTTCGAAGGTATTTTCGAAGATAGACTTGAGGTCCGGTTACCATCAGCTGAAAGTGAAGAAGGAGGACATTCTGAAGATGGCTTTTCGGACTCGGTACGGCCAGTACGAGTTTACTGTTATGCCATTTGGGTTGACCAACGCCCCAGCGGTATTCATGAACTTGATGAACAGGGTATTCCATCAGTACCTTGACAAGTTTGTGGTAGTATTCATAGATAACATCTTGATCTACTCAAAGATGCCGAAAGAACATGAGGAGCATCTGCGGATTGTGCTAGAGACTCTCAGAAAGGAGCAACTCTATGGGAAGATGTCGAAGTGTGAGTTCTTTTTGGAGCAGGTAGAGTTCTTGGGTCATGTTGTAACCGAAAAGGGGATCTCAATGGACCCAAAGAAGTTTTCGGCAGTTGAATCTTGGTCCACACCGAGCTCCGCTACTGATATTTGAAGCTTTTTGTGTCTAGAAGGCTACTACCGAAAGTTTGTTCAGTCTCTCGGATTGCAGAGCCAATGACTAGACTCACCAAAAAGGAAGTAGAGTTCATCTGGACCAAGGAGTATCAGGCCGCTTTTTATGAGTTGAAGAAGAGGTTGACCACAGCTCCTATCTTGACGTTGCCATCGGGGTCAGGTGGTTTCACTATCTACAGTGGCGCATCTGGGAAGGGCTTGGGTTGCGTTCTTCAGCAGCACGGGAAGTAATTGCCTATGCATCCAAGCAATTACATCATCATGAGAAGAACTACCCTACCCATGATCTGGAGTTGGCAGCTGTTATTTTTGCTCTAAACCTGTGGAAGCACTACATGTATGGAGAGCGAGTTGAGATCTTCACGGATCACAAGAGCTTGAAGTACGTGTTCACTCAGAAGGAATTAAACATGAGGCAGAGACGGTAGCTTGAGCTAATAAAGGACTTCAATATCTCATTGCAATACCATTCAGAGAGAAGGCCAACGTAGTTGTCGATGCCTTGAGCAGGTATCCGGTCGCTATGTATTTGACGTTAGATCATCATCTATTGTTAGATCTGGATAGTTTGGGTATCGACGTGATCGTTTCGGGGATGGAGATTCAGATACGAGGCTTACAGATTCAGTATGATCTTATGGACAAAGTCAAATCAGTACAGTATAATGATGTGGCCCTGAGGAGCATTAGGGAGCAGGTGCAGGCAGGATTGCTAGACGATTTATCTTTAGCTGAAGATGGGTCACTGAGGTACGACACTAGACTGTGCATTTCGAGTGGAGAGCTTCTAGAGGAGGTTCTTCAGGAAGCGCATCGTTCTCAGTACTCTATGCATCCTGGAGCCAACAAGATGTATAGAGACCTGAGAGAGGACGTATGGTGGTTTGACATGAAGCGAGAGGTAGCTCAGTTTGTATCTCGATGCTTGGTGTGCCAATAGGTAAAAGCCGAGAGACAGAGGCCAGGTGGTTTGCTTCAGCCACTACCCATTCCAGAGTGGAAGTGGGAGCACATCACTATGGATTTTGTGTCCGGACTTCCATGATCTTCGGGAGAAAAGATGTAATTTGGGTCATCGTTGATAGATTGACCAAATTGGCCCACTTTTACCTTTCAAGGTGCGATTATCTACGGAGAGGCTGACAGAGATGTACGTGCGACAGATAGTCAGATTGCACAGAGTTTCGGTGAGCATAGTCTCGGATCGGGAAAGTCGCTTCACTTTCCACTTCTAGAAGAGTTTGCAGGCTAGCTTGGGCACCAAGCTCAAGTTTAGTATCGCATATCACCCCAAACAGATGGGCAATCGGAGATGACAATTCAGACACTCGAGGATATACTTCGTACATGTGTGTTAGATCTCGGGGGTTCTTGGAAGGACCATCTCCATCTGGTAGAGTTGCTTACAACAACAGCTATCAGGCCAGTATAGAGATGTCGTCATTCGAGGCTTTATACGGACAGAGGTGTCGCACTCCCTTGTCACGGGACAATGTTGACAAGAGATTATTGCTTGGCCCAGAGATGGTAGTGGATGCAGCTGAGAAGGTCAATTTGATCAGAGATAGACTTCAGGTGGCTCAGCGGCATTGGCCGATAGCCACCGGAGACCGTTAGAGTTAGAGGTATAGTCTTAGTTTTTCTGTTTGTGCTTGTTTGTGACTGTTTGCTTTAGGATTTTGTATTGAGTCTTATTTTTGACTAGGTTGCCGATATGGTGTTCCTGAGGATTTCTCCGATACGGGATACGATTCGCTTTGGCAGGGGCGGGAAGCTTACTCCACAATTTATTGGACCTTTCACTATTCTTGAAAGGGTCGGAGCAGTGCCCTATCGATTAGACTTTTTGCCTACGCTCGAGGGAGTTCATAACGTGTTCCATGTGTCATAGTTTAGAGGGTACATGGCAGACCCAAGCCATGTATTAGATCATTCCGAGATAGAGGTGGGGCATACTCTCAACTATCCAGAGAAGCCTGTAGAGATTATGGATCATTGGGAGAAGGTTCTTCGAAACTAGGTTATACCCTTGGTTTGTGTCACATGAAGGCATCACTCTCCAGGTGATTCTACCTAGGAGAGAGAGGACGACATGCAGGAGCAATATCCTTATCTCTTCGTGCCTTGAGGTATTGTTCTCTCGTTCTTGATTGTGTTTCATGTGCTACTTTGCTCTAATTTTGAGAACAAAATTTTTTTAGGAGGATAGATTTGTCAATACCACAATCCTAGATAGGGCTATTTTTGTTAATTTATATTATATTACTTGAGTATTTATTTAAATTAAAGATTGTGAAGGTTTTATTTATTGTTAGTTTAGCCACTGATCCTTGCAAGTTAGTCGAGTCATACGCCTCGCTATTCGAGAGAAATCTTCTACGAACCTTCGGTAATAACCCGCAAGTCCAAGAAAACTTCTCACCTCGGAAGCTGATGTGGGAGCGGGCCATGCCTTGACTGCTGTGATCTTCTTAGGATCTACCGATATGCCGTCTCCAGTAACAATATACCCAAGAAATGATACCTCCTTGAGAAAAAAATCACACTTGCTAAGCTTCGCGAAAAGTCGCTCATTCCTCAATGTTCCCAAAATAATCCATAAATGCTGCTCATGCTCCTCTTGACTCTTGCAGTAAATCAAGATATCATCTATAAAGACGACTACAAATTTGTCCAAGTACTGGTTAAAGATCTTGTTCATTAAGTTCATGAAAACTGCGGGAACGTTGGTCAAACCGAAAGGCATAACCAAGAACTCGTAGTGTCCATACCTCGATCGAAATGCCTGTCTTCGGAATATCTTCCTTTCGAACCTTCAGTTGGTGATAGCCCGATCGTAAGTCGATCTTGGAGAATACTTTTGCTCCACTCAGTTGATCAAATAGATCGTCTATACGCGGCAAAGGGTACTTGTTCTTCACCGTAACTGCATTCAAAGCTTTATAGTCGATACACATGCGCATTGTCCTGTCTTTCTTCGGCACAAAATAATAGGTGCTCTCCATGGTGACGCACTGGCAAGAATAAAGTCTTTCTCTAACAAGTAGTCAATCTGTGTCTTCATCTCTACCAACTCTTTTAGTGCTAGTCGATATACTCGAGATGAAATAGGCCCGGCTCCGGAATAAGCTCAATAGGAAACTCGATGTCACGGTCAGGCGGCAGTCCCGCTAAATCCTCGGGGAATATATTTTCGAACTCAGAGATGACTGGGTGATGAGGGATATCCTGCATCATCATGTGAGTCCCTAATGTGGGTGCATTAATACTCTCTCCTTTTCCTTGGTGAACTCGAACTCCGTCGCATTTGGTGGTCTAAAGATGATACTGCCCCTATGGTAGTCTATAAGGGCAAAATGCTAGCTTAACTAGTCTATTCCGAGAACCACGTCGAATGTCGGCATAGAAAATACAAGAAGTCATGCTTTCATCTCCCTACCACATATCACTACAGGACAAAGTCTATAAACACCACTAATAGGTACAACTCCTCCTCTAGTGAGGATTCTAATATTCTTAGATAAGGGTGTGATGGGAATACTGTGTTTAGCGGCAAAACTAGTGGCTATGAATGAATGAGTGGCTCCAGTGTCAAACAATATAATGGCAGGAAATGAAGCAACTAAAATCATACCTGCTATGACCTCTGCCTTGGTCTCTATATCCTCAACGGCAAGCGAGAATGCCTGTCCATAATTCTGTCCTGGGCCCTGAGCTCTGGCCTTGTTGTACTGTACGCCTTGAAGAGGCAATGGTGGGCGAGGTGCTCCTGCTGCAGGGCGTGGTGCTGGAAGTGCTGGGGCCGTAGGCCTCAAGGCCTGCTGTGCATGTACTAATGCCTGCTGCTCAGGGCAATCTCTGGCCATGTGTTGTCCTGACCCATATCTCATACATAATCCCAGGCGAAGTCGACAGTCATTCCTGATATGGCCTAGCTTTCCACAAAAGTTGTAAGTGGGCTTCTAGTAGGGTGTAGTCCTCTGCTGGTACTTTCCTGTGGGCCTC
The DNA here is from genome assembly GCA_029216955.1 of Iris pallida. NCBI lineage: Eukaryota > Viridiplantae > Streptophyta > Magnoliopsida > Asparagales > Iridaceae > Iris > Iris pallida. The sequence continues at coordinate 6,005 of JANAVB010017562.1, read as the reverse complement.
TTGATAGGTCCACTCTGAGTAGTTTGGGCTGGTGTGACTACTGGTGTATGACGTCTCAATGTCTGCTGCTGCTCCTTGCGAAGAATCTCCTGAGCACGAGCTTCTTCTAAGAGAGCTGAATGGGAGACTTGAGACTGTGTAGTCGTATAAGACTTGACCTCTGGTGCTAGCCCCTGATGGAATCTCCTCGCCTTCTCTAACTCTATTGGGATCAATCCCGTACCAAATCTATTCAGGCGATTGAACTCCGAGTCATACTCGTTAACTGTCATATTCCCTTGCTTCAGGTGAAGGAACTGGTCGTATAGACCGTCTCGAACATGAATAGGGAAGAATCTCTCGTAAAATGCATCATAGAACTGCTTCCAGGTGATCCCAGCGCCTAATCGTCTCTCTTTCGCCATCCACCAGTGGTGAGCATTATCTTCTAATAGTAGGTCCACTGATGTCATCCAATCTCGAGCTGGCAACTGGGATGCCTTTAGTATCTTCTCCGTACTAATAAGCCATTGTGACACCTCTAGTGGCTTCTCTATTCCTCTGAAGGCCTTAGGGGTTCATGTCTGTGAGTTCTTGATAGAGCCTTTATAAGGATGCATAGCTGGTGCTGGTACTGGTACCTGTGCCGGAGGTGGAGGTGGAGGTGGAGGTATAGCCAATGCTGCCATCATAGTCTGTCTCATCAGCTCAGTTTGCTGCCACTGATCCTGCATTATGGTATAAATAAACTGGGAAATAGGGCTCCCATCAGTCGGTGGTGGAGGCATCTGAGGTCTCGACTGTGGTGGAAACTGCTGAGGGAATGGTGAAGGTGAGGCAATGGTACATTCCCTTGCGGTGGAACGGTAGTAGTCTGTCCAGCCTGGCTGACTAGGGGTGTTGCGATCTCTGGGTGCACCGTCATCGGAGTCGTAGTAGGCTGCGACTGTCCTTGCTGGTACGATGTACCAGAGTCATCGGAGGATTATGTCCTTCCGGGGTAGCCTCTTCACCAGATGTGAGAGACAAGGCAGAAGTGGGTCCGCTTCTTATATTCATACTGTTGGCACGAGGAAGAATAGGACGATATTAGGAGAGGTTAGATATGAGGTAATTCTAGTAATCAAAGAAATTTAAAAAGATTGGAAGTCAAGGGAAGTAGTAGTTCTGGATGAGATACTATTCCTATTCCTATATGCAGGCTTGTTGGGCACAGTCATGTAACCCAACAATATTTTTAGACCTGCATGGGCCACCACAAAAACATGTAACACCCCAGTCCCAAAATACATAGGACCGAGTACGTAGACATGCCAGCTGTACATATACGAAGAATACTCCAATATATGGAATTCCTCGTATACGTACATAAGCTACATATAAAATAATCATAGGCCAGAATAATATAATAATCTAATCTCATCACAGCTCAACATAGAAGATAATAGATTCTAAATAATAAATGAGTGTAGCAAAGAGATAGCCGGGTGGACATACCCACTCCAAACAGCTATGATAAACAGTCTCAATGATCGGAGTCCAACCTCCGCAAAATAGAAAAAAAGAAATATAAAAATGTCCACTAAAATGTTTCAAAGAATCAATAAACTAGAAATCAGTAGGAGATGCCTCAGTCATCAATATAGGATGGATCCAGTGTCGCTCCGTACTCCTGCGAGAATTCGTCCAATCCTGGAGAGATAACCAGGTCCTCAGAGGGACGTAATAAGATACAAGAAAATACCACACCATAAAAACTGTGATATATAATAAAGAGTAAAAAGGGGATGCATGCAATAGGGTTCCTAACCATTCTACTGTGAATATGCAGTTGAGATACAATCCTTCGACGCATAAGCTATGGCTGATAATAGGATCTGGTATAGTCCCCTCTCGGGCACCAGTGACCAAGAGCATAACGTTCAAGAAAGTCAGTGGCCAACCTGAGTGGATAATCATACCCGTATATCTAGCGGAGCTTCCGAGTTACAAGGAAAAGTGTAATAGAAGTCCATACGTCAGGTATTGTTCTCCCCACCTCATCTCCATGACCAATATGAACCTATACTAACTGCCAAGTCTACTAGCATGCAATCCTATTGGCAGTTACTCCTATCCGTCGCACGCCTCAGATGTATCGGTGGCCAGCCGACTACGCGAGTACGTGTCCTACATTTGACTCACAACACGTGATAAAACATGTGTCATGGTCGTATAAGATATACCAATACCTCATCATCAATGGGTGGTCACTAAGCTAAGTCAATGCAAGAGAATAAAACAAAACAAGTAAAACGACCGATAGGGTCGCTTGCACCCAAGTGTGCCTTGGACGCACAGTGATATAATACTAACAACATATAAGAAATGCTGAATATAAATAATTGAAAATAAGAATAAGTAAATCACAGAGAAGGTGGCAAGGTATCTTACTTGGCAGTGTGGAAATAGCAACTCCAAGCAATCAATCACATCAGCAAGAAATCTCAAAATTCACGAACGGCTCCGTATGCTGAAACAGACATCAAGAACGTTCCGGTGTAAAAGATATATGTAGGAAACGCCTGTCCAAAAGTCCAATTTTGGAACAAGGGCAAAATCATAATTTCGGGTCAAAACGATGTCCGCCATTGTACCCGTTTTGCACCGAAATGCGTGCCAATATCTACGGTCTCTAAAGTCTTCCAACTACATGTAAACGGATCCGGTTTGAGGAGACAAATCCAACGGTATGTCCAATTTTGGATTCGGATGAGCCGTGCACGATTTCGCCCGTTGGATCGGGTCGCGGGCCCGCTAAATTGGCGTTCCGATCAACCTTCTCAGAATCGGATCAAACTTGGCATATAGGACCAGGATTTCGATTCGGTCCTGCTGGCGAAAGTTTTGCCTCGATACGGCGAACGTACACGAAGTTAGGGTAAAGTTTGCAAAACGTTGATACGGGGGTATCTTGACGGATACGCACTGATTTCGTCGCGCACACGCAACGAAATCGAGGTCCGTCAGTTCCCACACGTCGATAACATACATACGCGCCTTTTGATGTGTATAGTACGTGACACCGTCGTCGGTTTGTCGGGACGCATGCCGTATCGAGAATTTTTTTTAATGTTTTTAATGTTTTTAAAACAATTTTTCACACAAGTTTAACATCACGTAACTTTCTGTATAATAATCGAAATATAATTCTACTAAGTGCGTTTTACTCTCGTTATGTTATCTTTGACTATTTTCAATTATCTTCTACAAAACCCTAATGTACAGACCATAATTTGGCTTCCAAAGTTGGGTTCCTGGGCTGCCCAATACTCTGTTTTCGAGTCAAAAATTTACTCGACTTTGCGTCGAGTTTTGTGTCAGTCCGAAGGCCGATATCGAATTCCCTTTGAAGGGACTCGAAGAGGGTCACATTATCTATGGGTAGCAACTTACGGATTGCAAAATGAGTGAATGTACGGGAAGAAATCAAGGTCAAAAAAGTGTACCTTGCAGTCTGTCACGCCCCAGAACCAGAATACTGGAGAGCGGGGGACAGACACAGCCAGCTGGGGGACAGACACAGCCGGCTACGTACATTGAAGTGAATCCCACCTCGCAATACGGTCACGGCTGTCTAGATGCATGAGGATTTAACTACAAGCCAACAGTCACTTATGGTCAAGAACAAGCCTAGTGTCTCAATCTCAAGCAAGCAAGTGAATGTAATAAGATGGTAGATCATCATACATACAAAGTAAGGCGTCCCATACATTACATATTTAGATGATCATGAAGCTAGTCATACAAAATGTGAAGACTAGCAAGAGTTTAAGTCATACATGATCAACGCTAATATTTGTCGATCATGTTACAGCCCTTAGGCGGACAGGAATGTAAATTTAACACGAGCTAACACTTGCTCGGGCTAAACGCCTCAAAAGAATAATTTACAATAGAGTGGGAGAGCAAAATAAAATCCACTCGTTGCCAGGGTTGCGTCTAGTGTTCACCATCTGGCTGGAAGGCTGGAAGATCCTCGGGTGCTACTCCAAAATTTAGCTATACAAAACCAGCTGGGTCAGACCCCAGAAAGAGCAAGTGCCACAAGGGAGGCTTCACTTAAAAAAAAACCAGCATATTAGCACCTAAAGACATAATGATAACGAAAGACATGAATTAAAGGAAACATGGTGATAAATGATAAGATAACTAAAGGACTATTCCAGTATCCAAGTTACAACCCGTAAACCAAACAATGATCGGGGTTGTAACCCTTCACCTGAGCAGAACTTAGTCTCTAACCATTTATCGATAAAGTAAAGTATAACAGTAACGTGCTGAAATAACTATGTACTGGCCTTGCCTAAACAAGACTAGACGAGACTCCATCCATCAATCATGGCCAAGCAATGAGTACGGCTTGATACTTTAACTAACTAGGGTTATCACAAGCTTAGTTACTAACAAGATGCATCGAGATGTTCCAATCAGCCACAAGCCCTGGAGTCCTAATCCAGGTTATCCAGTCGCAAGTTGAGAGAGTTGGATTAGGTGACTTGGGGGTGCAACACATGACAGTGTGGCAGGCTACAAGTCCAATTGGAGCACCCAGATAACGGGACTGCCTGTAGCTGGGAAATCTCTACATGGACTACTTGATCAATCTAGTCGTTATCCTAGTCAGATTCAGTACAATTCCTGACCGTGGAAATCAGGAATTCATGTCCTAGACATGATGCAAGACGAGACATGTAGCTTGTACCGATAAAATCAAGAGAAAACATCCACGGTGTCAAGACGAGAGTTACATGTTACTTGTCAAGATTACATGTCATGTTATGTTACTTATCAAGTCAAGAGTGCATCACAACGGACCACCATCAAGAATTATTATGTCAAGTTACTTGTCAGGAGTGCACCACGATGGGTCACTATCAAGAGTTATCATGTAAAGTCACAACGTCATGTCGTGTTCATGTAAGTGCACCACGGCGGGCCACTACCAAGGAGTTGTTAGAGAGTGTACGTGCCATACCAAGATCGTGTTTAAAGCTCATAGTACATGTGCAACATGGAAAATAACTTTATAGGACTTAGTCAAGTAAAGAGTACAAACAAAGTCACGATTCACACTAAGGACCACGGGGTGTCATGAAGAGCATGCACCCAAAAATGAATATGCTGATGGTGGCATACACCCAAGTCTATGCACCCACATGTATGTGCCCACGAGTGAGGCAGGGTGCAAAGTCTATGTGCCCACATGAGTGAGGCATGGTGCATGGGAAGCTAAGTCAGGAGCCTTCTATACTGGCTATGTGGGCGCATAACAAGGGCTATGCGCCCACTGCTATGGAACACTATGACTTAGCACATATCTAAAGTTATGCACCTAAGCAAGTAAAAAGTCATGGGCGCATATAAAGCCATGCACCCACACTATGGAAGGCAGGGAGCTTGGGCGCATATATAGGGATATGCGCCCAAGGCTAAAGTCCCTGTGGGCGCATAAAATGCCATGCGCCCACACTGTTCTTCTTCTCCAACCCGAGAAGAAGAACCATGGATCCCATGAACTTCCAAGGTCCATAAATCACTCAAAATAAATCGAAATTTGGGTTTTCTAAGGTCCAATTTGGGTGAAATCAAATTATCTACAATATAGAACAATCAAAACTTGAAAACAAAGAAATTTGAGAGATCAAAACCCAAGAAAACCAAAATTTGAGAAAACTTAGATCTACAAGTTTTAATCCTCCAAAACTAAAAATGCTAAGTACTAAAGAGTCTTAGAAGTTTGTAGGAAAAACAATAGAACAATAAAAATGGAGTTCTTCCATGAAGCAAGTTACACTTGCCTAAGGTGGTTGGAGAGAATTTAATGGAGGAAGAAGAAGTAAAGGAAAAGTAAATAAAGTAAAGGAGGAGAGAGAAAAAGGGGTTGGTTTATATAAAAAGGGGGTTTATCATGTTGAACCACTCACCCAAACCAAACCAAAATAAACCAAGCCAAACCATGCCAAGCTATGCTAGACAAGCCAAGA
>JANAVB010017561.1:0-23505 GCA_029216955.1 Iris pallida | reverse complement strand
ATAATGTTTAGTTTAAAAACATTATAAAAGTATGTCATATATATAACTTTTATATGTAAAAAATGTTATAATAGGCCAAAAACTCCTTCAAACCGTCATAATAAGGGGTATTTCTAGAACTTTGTAATGTTTCTATAAAAATGTTAATAAAATCTTATTGAGCGTTATAAAATTGTATTTTTCTTGTAGTGAACCTCCGCCGGAGATACGGGTGATATGACCCCATTGTTACTAGTGGCCTCTGACGTTCGAGGTACGTTATGCACATAGGCCCCTAGTGCCCAGGGAAGGGACTATGCCAATCCTAATTATAGCCAGAGTGCCCATGCGTTGAAGGTTTGTTCTTAAATTGCATATTCGCATAGAATGGTTAGGTAACCTTGATCCGTTTCAGTATACGTATTTTTTTGTATGGTTCATGTACTTATGCTTGATCATGGCATAGAATAGTGTTCTGTCACAAAATAGTGTGACACACCTTGTTTTTTTTAGTTGTAGGTGTGGTTTAATCCTTCGATGATGGAATACTGAACCATGTTGTAATCCGAATTGTTACTGAGTAGTTCATATTCAGTTTATATGGCATATTTTTTGTATATGGTTATGTCCATCTGAGGACCTGGTGATCTCTCTAGGTGCTTGTTGGACTTCAGGCATAGAGTTGATGCGATGTGTATTGCAGGATTCAGGTATCGATAGTCGTATCATTTATTATTTATTTCGAACTTTTATTTTCTCTTACACTTTATATTCATATCATGATTATTATTGCTAATATAACCTTGCAAGCTATATTCTTGTTCTTGAGCTTGTTCGAACATGTGTAATACAGGGCGGCAGACTGTATTGTATAATATTTATTCTTGTTATTTATTTATTCTTTATGTGGATTGAGATATAGTTGACTAGGCATTTTAGACATTGTACTTGACCTCTAGATAACTTATACGTATTTGAGTTGGGCTGGAGTCCATTTGATACGTAGCTGGTATGCTAGCGCACCCTAGTCCTACGTATATTAGGACTAGGGCGTTACATGTTTTTGTGGTAACCCATGTAGGTCGAGAGCATATCGTCTTGGTACGTTATTGTACCGAACGAGCCTGCAATAGGATAATATTTTAGGATCTCAATCCACAATCGCTTTGAAAATTGTTTTGATCTTATCTATCGCCTTTGGAACTCGTAATTGAAGTCAAGTCTTTCTTGACCTTATTTTGGACTCTCGTTTTTCCCTATTTTGGAAAGATGAATAATCGTGCTTGGACATTTGGGATATATTCTATTGTAGGATGAAAGGTAGTTGATAGGTATTTTAAAGGAATTATTTATTTAAGGTAATAATAGTTTGGATAGGTGCATCTATTAGATAGACTTGTTTCCATTGAAAAGTTTGGAATGAACTTTTGTGTTAACAAATGAAAAGAAAAGTAGTGTAAGTTGATCCTGGGCAGGATCTTTCTAAGTACAAATTTTTTGGGGTCTTCTGACGATGGAGGTCGAATGCTGCTTCCTTTACTCCGTGGACTATCCGACGACGATCGAGAGAAAATTGCAAGTCTTCCTGTTTGATTTGCAAGGGGGAATATTAGAGATTAATTTGTTAATCAGTAAAATTGACTAGGATGGAATATTAGAGATTGCAACTAGAACATCGTAGAAATGGTTATATTGGAACTGAGATGCCTTTTAATTAAATATAGGATTTCGAGGACTAGACTGAGATCCTCCTTCCCTCTATCTTTATTTTACAAAACTCAAGGCAAGTACACTACTAGATTCTGGTTTTATTTCGTTTCTTATTGCATATTGACACATTGCACCATAGAGTTCTTCCCTATGAACTCAAATATTGACTCGAGGATTGGGGTGTAGTGTAGCACTTGTGACCAAACTCCTCTTAGAAATATTGTGGATAGCTGAAGCCACACTTGCATGTGTGCCGAAGCCGGATCGTATGATAGAATACAAATTGAATCTACCAGCAGGTCGCAAGTGTCTACCTATTCAAATCACAATTGTTTCATTGCATGAAATATTCTAATTGTTTCTATTGCATCAAAATATTTCAATTGTTTCCTTGCATCAAATATTTTAATTGTTTCAAACATGCATTTTTTAACTGTTGCTTAAAATGCTAGAGTTCGGTATCATGTACTTGTTCATTCCTGACTGGAAACCCAATTTTTCAACATAGGCGAGTTTGAGGATGAAGAGCTATTCTTCAATAGCTATTATGATCTTGTCTTGTACCCTGAGGAGTCCCTGAAACCCAACTAGGAGAACACTGCCCCAGAGGCACCCGAGTCAGCTACTTAGATACCTGTAGTTACCTTATTTACTACTTAGCATTTTCTTTTCAAAACAATATTTAAATTTTGTAATAAGTACTTTTATGTTCGACATTTTTCTTAGAAACCTGCATGTTTGTTTGAATGAAAAGTTTTAATTTTTTCGCAAATTTAGATGTTGTGACTTGGAATTCCACTATTGATCAGACAACTTACTATCGTCGTCTCACCACGGTGTAGGCTGGGCATGATCCGACTTGACCAAAACATCTTGGGATCGGGTCGTGACAAATGGAATTTAGCTCTCTTAAAGTGTACTCTTACTCTCATAATGTCTGCCTCTGTAGGTGACACACTATGTGTTTGAATGAAGAAATGATCCTTCTATTTATAGCCGTTTGGTAGAATGATCCCCTATGCGCATAGGGACGCTACGCGCATGATCTGTTGGCGCAAGGGCACTGCGTGCGTGATAGTAGGACTGAATCTGTTGTAAATGTACTGTTGGACTGCGGATGAGCCGACACGTGGCAATTGTTAGGATTCGCCTATTGCTGTGATCTTGGGTGATTGGCACTCGTCCATGAGCATGACTGGGTCAATGACACGTGGCACGTGTGCATTGCCCAAGGATCTCAGTCTGTTGGAATAGAGGAGGACCCGACGCCACGAAAAGTCTAGGTTGAACTGACTTTGGCGTGTGAGATCCTCTGCTGTAGAAACAAGATGACTTGTGGGCGTAGGGATGACCCTATGCCAGAACTTGGCTCGGTGAAATGCTTTAGAGTGGGAGAGAATCCACATGTCAATGCACAGCTGTCTGAAAACTTTGATCATTAGGCTGATGTAAGCTGTTAGCTCAGTCTTCGAAGCATTTTTGGCTTCTAGTAGCGTAGATTAGTGCTACACCCATGCCAATTGACCGCCGTCTCTTCGATTCTTGTACTGCCGTCATCGAAGTGTGCTTGTACTCTTCTCGAAGCATTTGTCTTTGGGAATCAAACTCGTCGTCAGAATGTATTAAATGCTCCTTGGTTGAAGGAAGTCGAAGTATAGCTGTTTTTAGATAGCGTAGCCATTCGAATATCATAGCCTACTATGAGGGCGTAGTAGCCTGGAGAGCGTAGCCGTTTTTGGGCGTAATGATCTTGTTGGCGTAGTAGCCTTTTGCATGAGGCGCGGGACTCGAAACGCTGACTTAGAATGATATTAAGGTGGCAAGTTCATTGCCATAAATGTGAGATTCATCACCTTAATTTCGGGGGGGGGGGGACAGGTTCATTGGCATTAATATGAGATTCATCACGTTAATCCCGGAGCTCTTTGACCGACTTCCACTTGGCGTAAGCATAGGGTTATGCTGCTGCCTATAAATAGGTACTCTCGAGAATGAATCTTTGCCCGTTTCTTCTTTGTACTCCTTCTTCTTGTTCGTCCCCAACTTAGCCTTGGATGGCTTTGAGCCTCCTTTGTGGCACATAAGTCGGCTGTTGGTTGTAGATCTCCTCGTTCAAAGAAGTGGTAGTCTTGACAAAGAACTCTTTAGAGATTTAAGACACTCTTGAGCGTTTGGAAATGTACAAATCTGATTATCTTGACAGTGTTTTGCTTCAAGGGTCAAGATGCTGGATTTAGATTGATTGCCATTCTAGACTCGTTCCTCTTCACACGCCGAACGAGTTGCGCAGGGAGCTGTACAGGAGAGCTACGGCTATTGTGTTCGACCGATTCACATGGCCAAAGATAAGGTCAAGTGGTGCGCCCACGCTTCTTGTGCCTCCTACCAGCGGCTGATTCACATGGCCGAAGACAAGGTCAAGTTGTGCGCCCTCGTTGCCTATGTCTTCTGCCAAGGACTAATCCACATGGCAGAATACAGGGTTAAGTGGTGCACCGACGCTGACGGCGCCTTCTACTAGAGTCTCATCTATGGTGGAAGACAAAGTTAAGTGACGCACCTACGCTGACTGCGCCTTCTGCTCATAGCTTGACCAAAGTAACACGCCTACGCCATCAGTGATAAAAGAAGTGCAACGCCCTAGGATATGACTCTTATTTATGTAGATTTTCAATGAATAAAAATACTTTGTAGTATTTCCAATGAATGAAAATCCTTTGTAATAGATTTCTAGTGAATGAAAATCCTTTTGTTCTGCACTTCTATTTACTTTTTTCTCTTTAATTCGTCTTGATGTGCCAACTTTAGTCTTGATGTCTGGCCTATGCTGTTTATGATGCGTATGATATTTTGCTTTTGGGGGTGCATAAGTTCTATGCTTCTATAAGATCAAGTAGATCATATTGGTAGTGTAGAATTCATATAGGCGACTTAACCTTACGAAAGACTCTAGGATCAATGGACTACGAACATTCCACTATTTATCCAATCTCATTCTACAAGACCGAGTAGATCAGATTGGTAGTATAGGATTCATATAGATGCCTAATCTTATTCTATTTGAGTTTGACCATGCAAGATCAACCTATTGCCCCAAACAAATTGCATACCATGACCCATACGAGACACAAAACACCCATGACATTTACATCCTAACTAAACATGCCCTACGTGCCTCCTACACAACATCCAATACCAAACATCGACCTTCCCCGCACACCACTCATTATTAATTAAATTATCCATACGACAACCTAATCATGCCTATCTTCGAACATAATTCTATGAAAAGGTTCTTACACCTATTATAAATTCCCCCTCTTGGCCTACGAAATTTTCTTTTCATAATTTTTTCTGCAGGATACAAGATTTATATGTAAATTTATTATATGCAAAGATATTTTCCTAAAGCTATTGAAATATTTAATATTGTTACAAAAATACTTTTTTGATATTTTTTTAGAATTTATTAGAGTTAGTTACTATTTTAAATAATATGAACTAAATCAAGTTATATACGATTATTTAGTATTATATCTTTAGAAACTATTTATGTAAATAAAATGTCATCGTTATCACAAATAATATATTTTATTTATTAAAAATATTTTAATATTTTTGGATATATAAATATATATATATATATATATATATATTTTTTGGATATATATATATATATATATATATATATATAATATATATATATATATATATTATATTATATATTATATATATATATTGTGATAACATATTTAAAATTATTTGAGATTTTATTTAGAATATTTAGTAGTTATTTTGATCTTATTTTGAATATTTAATAATAATTAATAGAAATAAAAATAAAAATAATAACAATAATAACAAAATTAATAATAATAATAATAATAATAATAATAATAATAATAATAATAACAATAATAATAAGATGCACTTCAATTATTTTCACTTGGAAAAATATATATTCCTCTGCTCCCCTCTCCCAGCACTCGCCCTCCCCCTCGTCCGCTCCTGCTCCGGTGGTTCCTAGTGGACCTGTCTCCCTTTTCGGACCGTCGTTGTCCTGCGAATGGTCGACCCTTCCTTTGGAGGCGAATCTCCCGCAGCCCAGCACCCCCGGCTGGCCCCGCTCCCTGCGGCACGGCTTTCCCCTGGCCGGACGACCTTTTCCAGATATTGGGTCGCGCGGCCCTGGCCTCTTCCGCCCCCCTCAGCTCTCTCCTCGGGCTTGACGAAGGGCTGCGGTCGTCGTTGCCCCCTCCCGTCCAGTCAGCGGACGTGATTCTCCTCTCTGACGCGTCCGGATACGGAGCTCCGGCTACTGCCGTCAGCTCGTCGCTCGTCGCTGGTCTACTCATAGAAATTAGCAACAAATCAAACCAGATCAAGAAAAGCTTTCGCTTCCTCGACTTCTGGAGCCACCACCCCTAGTTCAGGAACATCGTTGCTACCGTTTGGAGCGGTGCTGACACCCTTGACCCCCTTGTTCGTGTCGCGAATAAAGTCAAAGCTACCAGGAAAGCCCTTACTGTTTGGAGTAAGGAAGTGTGGGGACATTTTCCAGGCTGTTCTTACAGCCGAGGATGACGTTACCCGTGCGGAAGCTCTCTTCGCTATCGACAGATCTTCCGTCGGCCGCACCTTCCTGAACCTTACCAGAGCACTGCTAAAATTCCATCTGAAAGTAGAGACTGAATTCTGAAAACAGAAAGCTAGACTGATCTGGGATAGTGAGGGAGACAGAAACACTAGCTATTTCCACTCCTTTGTCAAGGGGCGCAGGCAGCAGCTCAACCTCCATCAGATCACAGATAAGAACGGGGACATTATCACAGACCAATGGGGTATCCAATTGGCTGCTGCTAATTTCTATTCCCAGTTGTTCACCAAAGAAGTCATTACCAGGGATGAGGATTTCCTGGCGAAGATCCCCCGCCCGATTGATGACAGAGACAACACCCAGATGGAGCTCCTCCCTTCTGAACTTGAAGTCAAAGATGCCGTTTGGGCTTTAGACGAACACAGTGCCCCTGGACCTGACGGATTCACTGGCATTTTCTTCAGATCGTGCTGGGACATCATTAAGTCGGATATCCACGAGACGGTCATCGATTTTTTCCAAGGAGCCAGGTACCCCAGATCAATTTCCTACACTAACCTGATTCTTATCCCCAAACAGGATAACTCAGAGACCTTCAAAGACTTCCTTCCTATAAGCTTGTGCACCTTCACTAACAAAATCATCTTCAAGATTATTGCCAACCACCTGACCGAGATCCTCCCCAAAATTATCTCTGAAGAGCAGAGTGGATTTGTTCATGGCCGAAACATATTAGACAATATTATGATGGCCCAGAAAATGATCACATGCATGAAATTACTATCTAGGGGTGGAAACATTACTATCAAACTGGACATGGAGAAGGCGTACGACAGACTGGACTGGTAATTCATGATTTGGGTTTTCAGGGCCTTCGGGTTTTCGAAAATATGGACCAACGTCGTGTGGAGATCGATCAGTAATTCGTGGTTTTCCATGGTTATTAACGGCCAAGCTGAAGGCTTCTTCAAATCTAGTTGCGGTGTCAGACAAGGAGATCATTTATCTTCCACCATCTTCATCATCGCCACGAAAGCTCTGAGCTGAAATCTGAACAAAATAGTGGGCTCCCCGAATTTCCAGCATTTTCATACCACTAGCGGTTGTTTGATCATCACCCACCTGGCATATGCTGATGATATCCTTATATTCTCCTCTGGGGACGTCAGGTCTATGGAGGTGGTTCACAACACGCCGCAGAGATACACCAAATGCTCTGGTCAGCGCGTCAACCCCAGCAAGAGTGTCATCTACGTCCACCACAAGACCAGCAGAGACCACTCCTCCACTCTTACCAACATTACTTCCTTTTCGGTTGCGTACCCACCTTTCTACTATTTATGGTACCCGTTGGTGTACGGCAGATCCAACATGGGCATCTTTGAAGGACTAGTAGGCAAGATTAGGAAAAAACTTGAGGGGTGGCACAACACTATATTATCACCTAGCGGGATGATGATTCTAATTCAACACGTGCTCTCTCTATCCCCATATAGACCTTAGCCGCCTGCTCCCCCTAAGAAGGTGCTCACATCCATTGAAAACCTCTTTGCCAATTTCTTCTGGGGTCACTGCGATGGTAATGACAAGCACCATTAGGCAAGTTGGGACACCATGGTCAGACCTACAGATGAGGGACGCCTTGGATTTTGCAGGCTATCACATGTCGACGAAGCTGTGGTGGAAGCTTCGAGTGAGCCGAAATCTCTGGGCACGGTTCATGAAGGCCAGATATTTCAAGCGCATTCATCCGTCCGCCGCTGATTTCAACTACAGATCCTCCGCGTCATGGCGACGCATCCTACATGGTCGGAGCCTTACTGAGCCCTTGATCCATCTTCAGCTCGGATCGGACGATTCATCTTTATTCTTCGAGCGTTGGTCCGGGGAAAATCTCATTCCCCAGTTACCGGCTGCCCCTACCCGCAATATGATCAAAGATCTGTGGGATTACTCGGGCGACTGGAACTGGAAAAGGGTTCGAGAAGGGATTGGAGAAGAGGCCGCAGCTACGCTCCTCGACGCTGGGCTGAAGATCAGAACGGAACCTGACGTTCTGTATTGGTGTATTTCGGCCAACGGATCCTTCTCGGTTGCATTGGCCAGAAGTGTTGTGCACGACATTGGGGTGCCTCTCCCCATCATTGGATCTTTCTTGCAGTTTTGCATTTCCAAAAAATGGTCCTTTCTGATGTGGAGAGCGTTTCGCAAGAAACTCCCCACTGAAGACGCTCTCAATACCATCGGCTTCAGTGTAGCATTGCGTGTCATTGCTGCACGGCAAGACAGTCTGAAATGGTTGACCATATTTTGTACGCAGGAGACTTGCCTGCAAGGGTATGGACCGCTCTCTCCCATCGTTGCAGTCAGGTCCAGGACGGTGGGAGCTTCAACGATCTTTTGGCCACTTGGAGTAGCGCCTCTCACGACCACCAGATCGTTGCAGCCGCCATCACGTGGGTCATTTGGAAAAACTACAACAAATTCAGATACGAGGGCCACCAATATTCGTCCAATCTACTTATCCGGGAGGTTCTCCGACAGACTCACAAAGTCAATAGACACTGTAAACACGGTCAAGAGGACTTCTGGCAGTCACTGCTCTCCTGACTTCTGATCGAGGAGTAGGCGGCTGCCTCTTTCCTGTCCTTTTTTGTCTTACTTTTGTGCTTACTTGTAAAAGCTTTGGCATTCATTAACCTTCAGAGTTTCTACACCCGACGTAGAGCATGTCAGTTCCACACCGATTTTATTCATCAACCTTCAGAGTTTCTACACCCGACAGTAGCATCTTGGCCGTTTGAAGCCTGGGGCATGGACGTCATAGGACCAATCAGCCCGCCATCCTCCAAAGGACATCGGTTCATCCTAGCCATAACCGATTACTTCTCCAAATGGGCAAAAGCTATACTGCTCACCGAAGTGAAGGCATCAAACATGATCAGTTTCATCAACATCACGTCATCTACCGCTTCAGCCTACCTCGCAGGATCATCCATGATAATGGTCCACAGTTCGCAAGCCATGCATTCTATCGGTTCTGCGATAGGAATCGAATCCAGAACGTAGCCTCTACCGCCTACAATCCAGCGGCTAACGGACTAGCAGAAGCCTTCAACAAAACCATTATTAAACTTCTCAAAAAGTTCGTGTCTTCAAACAAGCACGATTGGAATGAGAAGCTCGGCGAATGTCTATGGGCCTATCATACAACGGTCCGGACTTTAACAGACAGTATGCCATTCTCTCTGGTTTATGGGAACGAAGTAGTTCTTCCCCTAGAAATCCAGATTCCTTCTCTTCGAGTAGCCTTAGCCAGCGAGTTGACTATCGAAGAAAGCTACCGTCTGCGACTCCAGGAGTTTGAAGCGCTAGACAAAAATGCTTGTTAGCTCAGCAGCGCATTGAGCTATACCAAGCACGCCTTTCCAGAACCTTCAATAAAAGGTGAAGGAAAGAGTCTTCCAAGTCGGTGATCTAGTCTTAGCAGTGAGAAGACCAATGGTCATGACACACAAAATGAAAGGAAAATTCCAGCCTAAATGGGAAGGTCCTTTCATCATAGAATCAGTGTATTCTAACGATGTGTACCGACTAATCAAGCCCGATGGTGACTTGCTCATGATGTCCATCAACGGTAAGTTCCTGAAGAAATACTATGTGTAACCTCTTTTACATAATGTTTACATATGTTCAGTCATGTAAATGTACAGTACGATATTTATGTGGTTCGAAAAATTATCTAACTATTATCCGTATTTCAAGAGTCTTGAATACCCCCTGGATAATAGGTCCTCTAAAATATTTCCCCAGTGGAATCATTTCCATTTTTGACTCCGTCCAAACTCGGTTTGACGAAAACAAGTCGCGTCCCTATTACCTCTGAATTGTTTTCCGATAATTATTTCCCCAGTAATTAAATGTTTTGCCATGTCCACATAACCTCTGAACAAAGCATTCATCAAGGATAATCACGTCCATATTACCTCTGAACTATCCACTGCCACCTAATGTTATATATCTTTTCATGTCAATATTACCTCTGGTCAGATATAGAACATCCTCTGCTATTACGTCCATATTACCTCTACTAGCAGCTTCGTTCAACTTATTATCTATATAAGAATAACTTGAATATAAAACGGATAATAGGTCCACATGAAAATTCTCCAGCAGAATATCCACCAGAAATATTCTTACTACGTCCACATTACCTCTAGTTCCGATATTTCACAAAGCCACATTCACTTTGAAAAGATTTTTTATTCTTTACTCAAACGTCTGTCAAGAGACGGAAAAAAGGGTACAAGAGTCGTGACGGCTAGAGAAAAAAGAGAATTACAAAGAATCTAAGGGATACATAGGCGATTGATGTTGTCCCTTAGAGCCGCGATCTCGGTTTCAGACTTCGCGGTAGCTCGACGGCGCGCCTCTTCTTGACGAGCAGCTTCATCCTCGAAAAGGATCAGACTCAGATGCTCTCCCTCCAACTTTGCCAGCTGTTCTTCTAAATGGGCAGAAGTGGTGGCAATCATGGCAGCTTGAGCCAAGTAATCCTCATGTTCAGATGTTGCCGCCCTCAAGTCAACTTCCAGTTGGGCGATCTCGTTCTTGATCTGAACGATGTGATTATACCTCTCGGTGATCTGCGCAGCCAGTTTGTTCTTCGAGGCGGCACGCGCCTCACTTGCAGCATTGAACTGACCATACTGGTCATCCAATTCGCCGATCTCCCGAACGAGGGCATCCTTCCTTGCCTGGAAAGTAGCCTTCTCCTCCGCAAGAGCCGTCATCAAAGCCTCGTCCTCTATGCGGAACAGCAACATCGGGCTCCGCTGTTTGGTATTCCGGAACCTGGCCACCTGACCCTCCAGGTTGTTCAGAACTTTTCTCAGAGTGTTGGCCCGCTCTTCATAGCCGACAATGCTTTCGAGGGCCGCCACTTGGCATTCGGCAATGGCCTTCACAGGGCCGAAGGCAATATTCAGATTCATGACTCCAGGAAGTTTTACTTTCAGCACAGAGTAGAAAGCTTTGACGACTTCCTGGGCTATCCCGTCATCCTCAGTGGAGGTCGTCGGAGAGAAGGCTTGGAAAGTTTCTTCCGTACCAGGAAGGGATACCCGACAAGAAATCGAACTTGACAAGAAAATCCATTCCACCAAAAACCACTCATAATTATCATGTGTCACGTCCACATTACCTCTGATACCGATAGTCTTCCGACTCGACACCTATACCCAACCCGGGATAAAAGACACGGTGTCAAGATCACAAAACCTATCACGACCATATTACCTCTGTTCGATTTTATTTCAAATCTATTGCCCGTACCGTCGGTGTACAAAAGGGTAATAGGTCCACAAAAGTATCATTCCAATCTATTTGCTCGCATTCCCAGATGCACAAAGGGGCAATAGGTCCAAACAAAAAAAGGGGGAGAGGGGGGTCCCCCAGCAGGATACCCTTCACACAAATGCTGTATTAAGCTCTCTAAATACAAGCACCACAGATACCACAAGCAAAGAATGGAGCGAATGTATTCTATTTATTCAAAATCAGTTACATTCACAGGACTACATCTCATGAGCAAAACAAAAAGTTTTCCATCTCTTCATCTGGGCAAAAAGTAGAGGATTACATTTGATGTCCAAAAGAAGCGAAACATAAAGGTAAAGACAGACAGAAATACCAAGACAAAGTACGAACATTTATGGGAACCCGCGGATCCTAGTTGTGTCGAGGCATATACCATTCCCTCAACCATTTTGCATATGAAGGATCCATTTGATTAAGTTCCTCGGCCGGGGCAGGAGGGTCAGAACTTCCAGTGCTACTACCCTCAGACTTGGGCTCCTCCTTTACAGCAGCTTCAATCTTGGGAGTAATTCCTTTCTCGATGAGCGCCAACTCTTCTTTTACCTCAATTTTTGGTATCACCTCCTCCTTAACGAACGGTGACTCTTGTTTGATGAAAGAAGAAAGCATCTCCTTCTTCATAACGGTCTCAGCCTTCGGTATGGATGCTGCGAGAAGCAAAGACATAAGAGAAAGTCAGGCTCAGAAAACTGCAAGAAAAACTAAGTTCTGAAGGGCTTTTATGCGCCCAAAGAGATATGCGCCCAAAACAAACATGTGGGTGCATAACACATGAACAGTACGTGGGCGCATAACATACCACAGCTTGAGGGCACATAACATCTCAACATATGGGCGCATAGCATACCACAGTGTTGGCACATGACTTCTGTGGACGCATAATGATGCTCACAGAAGTATGTTACCTTAGGCGCAAGCGCCCAGGCAGAAAAAAGTCCGAGCGTCGCAAATTAACGCTCGAGACTTTGTTTTTGAAGCATTCCCTCACCCAGAATCGGGTCCTAGACTGGTGAAGACGCTGCCGTAGGAGGAGAGCCACTCGGCGCAGCCTCCTTGCCCTTCGCAGATCTCTTGGCGACCTTGGGAGACATGGTTCTCAAAGAAAGAAGATGAAGAGTTTTTGAAAAATTCTAAGAGAGGGGAATAATGAGCTTTCTCTCTCCTTCAGAGCCTATTTTTAGGCACAGGCTACTTCCTATGCGCCCACTAGCTTTATGCGCCTATGCGTCTATTGCGCAGTATGCGCCCATTGTGCAGTATGCGCCTACAATGGCCTATGCGCCCACGTGAAGAACCAGCCTCTTGCACACTATGCGACTGCCACTTGCTGACGTGGACGACGTATGAAGGATGGACCTCTTCAAATTCCACCCCAATGAATCTGTTAGTTCAGATTTTGAGGAAGATCTCAACAGTCGTATCTCTCTGACAGGCTGTCCAAACACTATGCGCCCAAAGAGAGAGTCGTGCTATGTGCCCATTGCATCACGAAAAGATGATCCATGCTTCTTTCAAAGTATTTTGAACTCGTTCAAGTATCGAAAACTTTAAAGGGGGTCTTGTAGAAGCATAAAAATTTTAGCAAATAAAACCTTATGCGCCCAAGCCAAAAGAGGACATATGCGCCCAAGTGAAGCTCCTATGTGCTCAAGTCACCCTGTGAAGCTCCTATGCGCCCATCATCCTGTGAAGCTCTATGCGCCCAAGCATGTGGAACTCTATGCGCCCAAGCCACCCCCTGTGAAAGAGGGCGCATAGCCTGAAATAGGGCTATGTGCCCAAGCCTGACTCGGTCAAAGCCATGATCAAAACGTGCACTGAAGCACACGGCCACATCAGTCTCCATGAGTAGTCATGCACCGAAGCATGCAGCCACGTCAACACCACGACCAACCCACGATCTAGCAGCCTGCATGCGCCTACACCTTATGTACCCAAGGTAGGACTATGCGCCCACATAAAAACCAGTGTGTTTCCCTCATGTGGGTGCATAACATCATTCCAGCTCAAGAACGACTATAAAAATGGGCATCATCCCTCTTCAAAACACAGAACGGAGAGCATTTTCAAGAGCCAAATTGCTGCACTTCTTGCCAGTGAACCGAGGGTTAGCAATTTTCTTAGGTTTTCTCCCACTTTTATAATCGGAGTGTCAACGGAGTAAAGGAGCAACTGTCGTTCGATCTCCATTGTCCCATTCCCAAAAAAAAAATTGTACTCGGGGATCCTCAGCACAGGATCTCTCAGGCGTACTCAATTTGTGGTGTCTTGTGCCAATAAAGAAAAGACAGCATTTTCTTCTTCTTTTTGTGTGTGTCCACACCGTCGAATCTCACACGTTGACAACATCCATACGCGCCTTTTAATGCTTATGGGTTGCGACCACGTCGCCCGGTTTGTTGGGACGCACGCCATATCGAGAAATTTCTCTAAGTTTTCAACAGTTTAAAAACAGTTTTTTCAATAATAGAAGACCGATTTCTCGGCGCACAGTCGTCAAAATCGACTTCTGTAAAAAGAGGTTTGTAGCCCTATATGTTGCCTAGGTCTATCTTTAATTAGTTTTCAGTAATTGCTAATGTTCTAGCAGGGATAGGCCCTCCAAGAAGGGGAGTTGGATTGAGTTCTGTGTTCAGTTTAGGGTATTTTTGTTATTTTACATTATTTATATAGTGTGTATTTTTTATTAATTAAATATAATTTTTGCATTTATTAGTTGACTAGCCTATTCATTGGACCCTTGGTTAGTGAACCTAATTGGACTTGTCACGACACTTGGACCTACATTTTAAGTTGTACACAATTGGACTCATTTAAGTCATTATATGTCATGAATAGGGTTAGAACTAATCAACCACTTAGGCTAAAAGCTTCCATAGGTTAACCAAACCTTCATAACAACTTGAGAGGCCATTTTAGATATTTCAAATAGGCAAAATTAGGTCTTTTTGACCAGCCACTATTGGAAGAGAGGTTTCATTCATTCCCTTATCCATTTTGAGCTCAAAACCCTAGTTTTAGAGCCCTCTCCATTTCCCACTCTTTCCTCCACCAAAATCTCTCAAAACTTCACCTAATCTTCATCCTAGAAGGCTTGGATCTTAGAGACCAAGGAGCACAATAATAGGAGTCTAAAAGCTTGGGAGATTGTGTCATACTTGACACTTGAGTCCTCTTTGAGAGTTTTATTAGGAATCCATCTTCCAATAGGTAAAACACTTATCATTTTTCTTAGTTTAGACACTATTTTCATGTATGACACTAGTAAAAACTCACACATGGACTAGGGGTACCTATAGGGAGAAGAGTAAGGCTCTAACCCTCATTTTGGTAGAAATTATATAGTTTTTTGTGTCATTTTTGAAAAAAACCGAGAATGGAACACCAAGTATTTGTCATATTATTTCATAGCCTAAATAGATATGTAAATAGTGTATGAGGCTAAAAATGTGTCCACATAGGGATACCAATGAGTTGTGTCATGTTACACTAGGACACAGGATCAATTTGGGAGTTTTGGGCCTCCTACACTTGTCACAACATGTCATATTTCACATGACATATTACACTAGCTAGACACCACTCTAGTTAGCTTATAATTGTTATTTTAGACTTGCCTATGAAGTTTGGTAGGATTCGGACAAGGTTGTAGAATATCATAGGCATATAGCAAGCTTGTGCACCAAGTATTCGACACGTGTCCCCAAAGAGATTTTTGTGTCCTTTTTGAGTTGAGATTTTTGATACGTGTCCTAAATAGGATATGTGGTGTAGTGTCATGAAATCTCATGAAATGTACGGTTAGATTAGAGTATACATGTGTGTGTGGGCCATGGGCTAATGTGTTTGTGTGTATCTTAGTGTTTGAGTGAAGTGTGCAAGTGTCAAGTGAGAGATGAGTGAACTGTCACGTGTGTGCTGTCATGAGTAAGCCATGTGATAATGCACTATTTTGAGTTTCATGTGAAGGGGAAAAGCGAGTGAGAGTTCTAAGAGTGTTAGCCTATGTGTGGTGCCAAGTGTGTCTCTAAGTGACAGGTAATGAGAAATACATATACATGTATGTGTTAATATCTGAAGTGTCATGAAGTGGTATGGAGTTAGTGTTTGGAGGTGAAGGATATAGGTGTCTGTATAGTGTGGCAAGCTTGGCAGCAGGGCCTGTCACGCTCCAGAACCAGAATACTGGAGAACAGAGGTGAAACAAAGCCAGCTACGTATATCAAAGTACACCAGTACCCCAATGTACGATCAAAGTTGTCTAGAAGACAAGTGGGAAGACTCTAGCATGCCACTGATGACTCCTATGGTCGAACAAATCCTATCTCAATCCAACAACAACAAGTATCAAGAGTATATCAAATATGAAAGTAAAGAGGCGTCCCAAAATAATATATCATACATGATCATGAAACTAGTGAACACAAAATGCTACACTATCAAAGTACCAATATACATGATCACTATATCATTCTAGATCTAATATAATACATCATGTTGACTGAAGTCTGAGAAAGTCTCAAAATAATAGGGTTAACACATGCCCTAGCTAACACCACCAAAATGAAATAAAACACGAGCAGTACAAAAGGGAACCCACTCGCGAGGAGGAACAACCGCAGATCTAAGCAGGTGGTGGGTCATCCAGAGAAAGGTAGGAAGAATCCTCGGGCTCCAACGACAAATATGGCCAGGCAAAACTAGTAAAGTCAGACCCCAAATAGCAAGTACCACAAGGAAGGCTCGAGGTAAACGACAAAATCCAACCACAACACAACAACATAATGACAAAATTAAATAAATGCGGGTCGAGACTAATGCGGTACCAATGCACATATCTCGAGAATATAAATGACTGAATGGAAATACTGAACAATATAGCTATGGAACAGAATAAGCCGATGAGTAATAAGGGACTTAGGAACTACTAGAAATCAGAACCACAACCCTTAAACCAAACAAGGACCGGGGTTGTAGATATTTTTTCGAGCAGAACTTAGTCTCTGGCCACTCAACGACACAAAGAGCACGGCCAATCATTGTCTACAGCTTTCTATCATTAACTAGCTAGGGTTAACACAATCCTAATTACTAGTATGCAAGTTAAGGATCTTCTGACTGCAGATACCCGGATGTCCAGGGGTACGAGTATACATCTATTGTCCAACAAGACTACTGGCAGATGAAAGTGTCTTGACTTATAACATGAACAACCATATCATATACTTGTGAAAGAAAACATATAACTGACTACACCGCAACCCGACACGACATATGACTGAAAGTAACATATAAAGTATATAACTGACTGTTCCACAACCCGGCACGACATGTGACTCGATCGTGTATCAATACGCGCAAACATGGTAGGTCATGGAGCCCTTGCCTAGCAGGGTTGAGCCACGCCTCATGGGGCCCTTGGGGCTCGGGGTTGGTAATGCGAAGTTCCTCCTACAATGATCTACTTGAATTTACTAGTCAATTACCTTATCATATTCATGTCAAATTCTCAAGTCGTGGACACTCAAGAATTCCCTAAGATGGCGTGTGCTATGTACGAGTAAATCGTAAGTTATCACTTACGAACATCCCCGTACTAACATCACGTGATACACGGAACAATACTCACACTCGATTGTCCAGTGCCAAGATGCAATAGATTAAACATTTAACAAGCTATATCCATGGTGTCAAGAAAGAACATGTACTCATATCTCTGGTCTATAAATCAATAAGAAAATCAAGTCATGAGTGCGCTACTATGAGCCACTATCAAGAATTTGGACATAAAACAATACGTGAACATGAACACATGTTATGTATATAGTGTACAATCATGTTCTAACTATACTAAAATACTAAAGCATGATAAGACATCATTTCAATCGAAGAAAAAATAGCAAAAATAGACGAAAACGGGCAAAAACAGCTTAAATCGGCCTAAAATAGCCCAAATATGTATAATGGCGGTATACCGACGGTATTCCGGCCAAAGACAGAGAGTTTTTGGGATATAAGTTCGGAATTCCATCGGTATACTTCAGTATTCCGTCGGGATTCCGATTATCAGAACAGTAGCTAAAACTTGAAAAATGACAAAACTTGTTTCGGCCATAAAAACCTCGTTTTAAATTAAATTCGGATTTTTAAAAGTCAAAATCGTATAGAATTGAATTTCCTACAACATGAAAGTGTTAATTTCACAAATTCAAAGATTTGATAAATGAATACCTCAAAATACTCAAAAATCATATCTAGAAACTCAGATCTATGCAATACCACCGATCAAAACCATAAGTGCATATACTAAACATGTTAGAAATTTAGAGAAGTATATTATAGAACAATAAAACTTTAGTTTCTATGGAAAAACAAAAACAAAGCATAGTCATGTCACTTTTGAGCAAGATGTATTTGTCTAGGTTGTAGCAACCAAGCCTAAGCTTCTACTCCACCACCAAGAGGGATTTTGAAACCACACTCTAGGCCTCAAGGCCAACCTCCCATGCAAAGCCCAAGGGGAGAGAAGAGAAGATGAATGAAGAGAGAGGGAGGAGAGAATGAAAAGAGAGAAGAGAGAGAAAATCAAAGGATATATATAGAAGGGGTGAATTAATCGTGACCATCCGATCGAGATCCGCAACTCATTCTAAGTCGATCTCATCCATCGAAAGAAAACCATATGTCCAAGGGATAATAGAGTGCATCTACACCATTCACGAAAATATCTAAAATACTATTCACAAAAATATCTAAACACTATTTATCAAAATATCTGAAATCAAAAATATCTAAAAGTGGAAAAATATCCCCGAGCGGTATACCGTCGGTACACACCGGTACACCGTCGGTATGCTGGTCAAGGAAAAATTTTAAATACTAAAAATTCACCAATACAATAAATCGGTAACGAATGTTACAGGGCCAATTGGCCACTGCAGGCCACTTGGTAGCAGGGGATTCCTTCTCCTACAGTAGTACAGGTCTGCCAAGGCAATGCAGCAGAGATGAAAGGCACATCATTGTTAGGTAGCCAATTTGGCTCCTACAGATAGCAGGACAGAATGGGGGTGAGCAGGTCCTATTGGACCAAGGTATGTTGTGCATTGGCAGGGCTATTGGCCACTACAGGAGAGTGCCCTGCACTGGTGTGCAAGGACCTGGACCAATACAGGCCTTGAGTGCCATGTAGTAGGCAGGATGCAGGGGGATAATAGCCTGCTACAGAGGTCAGGTAATGAAGGAGAGGCAGCTTTGAGGCTGCAGGGCTAAAGGCCTTTGCAATGGGGTTCTTGATTACAGGGGATTGAATCCCATTGTTCCATTTGCCTTGCAGGCAGGGCAATGCCCAAGTTTCCTGCAGCAGGGGACTGGACCTTAGCATCAGGGCCTTGCACAGGCTCCAGCAGGGGCAACAGGCTTGGCTTGGCCTTGTATAGCCTGGCTTGACCTAGCTAGGACAGGCCTTGGTAGGTGACATGTGTTTGGCCTGAGTGACCTGTTTGTGTGTATTGGCATGTGATGGTGTGTGTGTGTATTTGAGTGTGGCGATAGGAGTCTATGACAGTGTGTTTATGTGAGTAGTGCGACAGTAGCCTAAGGTTTGTACAGTGTACTGTGGCTCCATGTGTGTTGGACATTGAGTAGGTAAAGAAGATTACCTATGAGGTAGGATAGGTTGGCATAAGTGTATGGGTTAGGCTATGTGTGAGATAGGGTTTACCTATGTCAAGTATAGGTAGTGTTGTATATGGGGTTAGGTAAGGATATTAACTAGAGTATAGGTTTACCTATAAACTAGGGTAAGGAGTTTTACCTAGGCAATACCTAGGTATATAATGCATTGAATAGGTGATATATTGAGTAGGTAAGTATGTTTACCTATGTCTAAGGGTAGGTAATGGGTAGGGCTGCAAACGAGCCGAGCCGAGCCAAGCTTTTGTAAGTTTGAGCTTGGCTTGACTAGAATTATTCGAGCTCGAGCCCGAGCTCGAGCTTGATAAGTTTTTTATTTTGGAGCTTGAGCTTGGCTCGAGCTTGTTTATATTAAGCTTGAGCTTGGCTTGGTTTGAGCTCGAGCTTGTCTTGATAAGGAAGCTTGATTCAAGCTTGATAATCAAGCTCGATAAGCTTGAAATCAAGCTTGTCGCTCAACATTATTTCAAGCTCATTAAGCTTGATTTCAAGCTTAACGAGCTTGATTTCAAGCTAGTTAAGTTTGAATTCAAGTATATGAAATATTAACAATTTATTTATATTAATTAAAAAAAAGTTCCTTAGTATCATTTGTTAAGGACATAAATATAATACACACAACCATATGTTATATATATATATATATATATATATATATATATATATATATAATTAGAATTCAATAATTAGAATTCAATAAAAACAAACGAGCTCCAAAACGAGCTCCAAAACGAGCTTCTAAACGAGCTAGCTCGCAAGCTCATAAATGAGCCAGCTCGCGAGCTCAATCGAGCCAAGTACTTATAAGCTTGAGCTTGGCTCGTTTATTAAACGAGCTCAAAAATAAATCTTGAGCTCAGCTTGTTTACTAAACGAACCGAGCTCAAACGAGCTTTTATCGAGCCGAGCTTCGAGCAGCTCGCGAACGGCTTGGCTCATTTGCAGCCCTAGTAATGGGTAATTACCTAATATATGTTGCATACATGTTAAAGTTAGGTAAGATAGGTTAAGGGTTAACCTATGTAGATATGCATGTTAGTATAGGTTTTACCTAGCATAGGGCAAATACCTATATGTTAGCGTAAAGGTGGTTACCTATTATATGTACTAGGTAATGTAATGCAAGGTAGGTAAAGACTAGATATAGGTAATTTCCATTAGGCATACCTATATATTAAAATAGGTAGACTTAACCTAGGTTTGACTCGATTTGACCCAGGTTGACGAGTTTGACCCAAAAAGTCAATATTTAAGTCAAATTGACCTAGTTTGACCACGGATACCTAGTTTTGACCTAGAATTGACTTAGAATGCATATCACACATTAGATATCAATGTTTAACACATCTAAACACAAATTAACATGTATATCTCATATATAGGTCTTTGTGACTCTACTTTGGGCTTCGATTCACATTTACTGCTCACGATCGCAGGCGAGTACATTCTCTGATAGTTTTTATTATTTGATTACTACTATAATTCAAGTATTTAGAAATTTTACTTATGATTCTTGACACAATGGTACACAGATTAGAATTGTCATTGGATCTTCAGTCATAAGATGTTACCTTGATTCATCGCAATGGAATCGGGTACTATTCCTCGTTGGTATTGGATAATATTGGTTAACATTGGATACGTCGCTAGTAACGTATCATGGTGGGATCCCATATCAGTCGGGGTAGGGGAAGTACTAGTTAGGTATGTGATCAAGAACTATCGGCAAGTAGTGTAAATCATCGACTACTAGCTAATCATACTCATGTATGGTTGAGCTAGCTTTTTTTAGTGTAAATCATTGAATATCCAAAGCCAGTCACATATCTATTTGTATTTCAAAACATATTGTATTAAGTTTTCATATTCAGTTCATCGGTTACATTGCCTATCCCTGTTATCGTAGTGCCCCTTCCATTTATTGCTCACACTGATTACATTCTATCAATTATATTGACTGTCTCTTTTTATTACTTTTATTGCATCAGTTTTGTTCTTCATCGTATATAGAATCTTCTTTATCACTGTTTTATAGTTTTGTTCAATTAATTGGAACTGCTATTGGGTTGTACTTTGCTCCAATCCTAATTGGATAATATTTTTTAGAGTATTTAGAGGACTGACGACCATGTCCAGGAGATTTCCCTTGGAGCCAGTGCTCGCTGAGGGTGCACCTCTATTAGTATTTTGCTAGTAGCTATGGTTGCTGGATTTGTCTCCAGTTTGGTATATTTGGGGATGTTATATTATTCAGGACATGTATTATTTTGACTTAGACTTCAAGATTTATTGTGTTGTGACTTCTGCTACAATTCAGTTTTCATCTTCATTATCTCTATCATTATCGTACTTTATCTTCCTTAGGCATGTGATTGAGTTTATATTACAGATGTATTATTCCTTCGTGGAAATGACAGGCTATATTCCATATATGTTAGATGTTAGATATTATAGTCGACCTATACAGCGTTCTACCGTAGACACTGCGGCATAGGCTGGACGTACACGTGCACTCGTGCCCCTATATAGGGTGCAGGTTGTAGTACCCCGCTCCGCGAAGGCACTAGATAAACAGAGAGATCGAATTTCTGGCTCTGTAACAAAAGACGATTGATCTGGATGAGTGGACAAAGACTTATTTTATGATTCGCTTACGCCTAATAAGAATCTGAGTT
The DNA here is from genome assembly GCA_029216955.1 of Iris pallida. NCBI lineage: Eukaryota > Viridiplantae > Streptophyta > Magnoliopsida > Asparagales > Iridaceae > Iris > Iris pallida. The sequence continues at coordinate 1,470 of JANAVB010017561.1, read as the reverse complement.
TTTGATTGAATGATATTGCTAATAACAAGATGGTAATCATTGAGTATGCTTATAAGAGAATCCTTATGATACATGTATCCTAAAAAGAATTGTTGTATGCTAATAAGAAATGATATGACGCATGTCATGCTAAAGTAAATGTTGTCATGTCAATGAATTATTGCCATGCTAAATAAATGAAAACAGAGTAGGCTTTTACGTCCCTAATTGTATTCTATCAAAGAGTAGACTGCTATGCTCACTGTTATAGAAATATTACTATGCTTAGCTAAAGATTGTCTTGTGCCTGATGGTATACTAAAAGGAATAAATGAATGACGATAATTGTATCGACCGAATGAATGAACAGAAAAGAGTAAAGCAGAGCTATGACTCTGTTGTTTGAATGAATAAATAAAAAGAGGAGCTATTGGCTTTGTTATACGAAAAGAAGAGAAAAGACAAAATAACTGCTGATTGATAACCTGTGCCTTGAATAGTTTTAGTTATAGAATAAATAGTTCATGCATTGGTCTAGGATAACTTATGCACAAGGTAATAGTCTCCCGACGGTTCCTGGGGCGCTGAGAATCGATTGACCCGGGAGAGATTGTAATAGCATCCCTGAGGTAAATGCTAGACCTCGCGATCAGGGGAGATATTGTGTCTATTAGCGCCGATCTGAACATGAGTCTCAGCGGCTAATCATGGGAACGTACCCAGGACCATCATGTAGATAGGCGTGAATTGATGAAGAGCTGAACCCTGAGCTACAGGCGCTAGTATGTGTGTATATCAGTATATAGCTGACCCAGAGAGTCATAACTGCTGGTATGTGAACGTACTAGTGCAGAGCTGAGCCTTGAGTCACAGCTACCAATAAGATTGCATGAGTCGGTAACTGTTTTGCTAAGAGGTATCAATGCAGAGACGAACAGGAAGAATGTTGGTTATATTATGTTTAAGCTAATCCTTGTCTTGTGCAGGGATGGACCGTTGGCTATGGTAAGAATCACTAAAAAGTGATACATCTGTTGTTAAGTTTTCTGAACATGAGTTGCTTAAGAAAATGTGTTACCAAGAATTGTTACGTCCCTTTCAAAGAAAATATCTGATAATCGTGCTTGTAACTAACCCTGAGAATGTCTTGAATAAGAGAAAAGAATACAAATACTTTTTGTCCCTAAGAAATGATTATGGTTCATGAAACACGCTGCGCACATCACAAGAAATGAGTAGTCATCGTGCATGAAATGAATAGTCCCTTGTATGCTTGAAAGAAATGAAATGAACTGTATCTTTTCAAAGATGTTTTCAAAAGATGTAAACTGACTCTGAATATGCATGAAATGAACATAGGTAAAAGTAGTAAGATCACATCACAAGAAATGTTTTATCACTAAATGAATTAGTGATCATTTCAGACAAATGTAGCCTTTGTTCACAATTACCAGTATGTTGATATACTGACCCATCATTAGTCTGCACGCA
>JANAVB010017560.1:0-24650 GCA_029216955.1 Iris pallida | reverse complement strand
TCTGTGGGTATTTTTGCCCTACGCTGCGCAACTTGCGCGCCGCGCGCCCGCACAATTTTTCGCCGTGCGCCCACGCGCCGTGTTTGTTTTTGCTTGTTTAAGCTGTTTTGTAGCTAGAATCTTGAAAACTCAAAACATGAAAGTTGTAGATTTTTTTCTTGGATTCAAGAATCTTCTTGTTTCACCTTAACTGGAGTTCATATGCGACTAACAAATTTCAATTATAGTTTTTGATCTTCTTTACGTGTTTTCTGTACATGGCCTAACTTGTGACGACCCGACTTGATAACTTGTTAATTTTGAACTTGACTTAAATAGGACAACATGATCTTCTCTTGATGATCTTTTATAATTAAAGACTAATTGTACACCCTATGTACACTTAACACTAGCACACGTACTCACTTTTTTCCTTCTCACATGCCATGACATGTCGTTTCTTTCGATTCTTTCTTATATGCTATGATATGTATTTTCATGCCTTCCCGGATCTATTATACTTTAAATTCTATGCCATGTGATTTTCTTTTTTGTGGTCCGTCGTGACGCACTCTTGACACATGTCTTCTTTGCTTACTAGATAGTGACCCATCGTACTGCACTCTTGTACATGTCTTTCCTTGCTTACATGATAGTGGCCCTCAGGGGCACTCTTGACCAGTACTCTTGACATGATAAGTAAATCTAACATGACATATAAAATGGATTGCTGTTGCGACAGCCAATCCTGACTCATTAAGTATAACTCTTGTCTTGACACCGTGGTTGATTTTCTTGATTGTGATTGTACAAGCTACTTGTCTCGTCTTGCATCATGTCTAGGACATGGATTCCTGGTTACCATGGTCAGAGATTCATAATAAAATTGACTAGGTTAAACGACTAGATTGATCAAGTAGTTCATATAGAGAGATTTCCCAGTTACAGGCGATCCCGTTATCTCGGCCACACCAGTAGATTTGTAGCCTGCCGTCGAGTAGGGCGCATTTCCAGCACACTGTCGTGTGTTACACTTCTTGAAATCATAAGTACTAAAGTCACCTAATATTTATCGTAATTCTTGAAATCTCTTGTAACCTCGCTTGGATAACCTGGATAGTCTGCAAGGCTTGTGACTGTGGGAATATCTCATTGCATTTTGTTAGTAATTAGGATTATGATAACCCTAGTTAGCTAATGTATAAAGTTACACTCATTGTTTGGTCGTAATTGTTGTATGGAGTCCAGTCTAGTCTAGTTTTGTCTAGGCAGTATCCGTATTTGTTTATTTCAGTACATTTTTGTTTATGCTTTAGCTTTGTCGATAAATGATTAGAAACTAAGTTCTGTTCAGGAGAAGTGTTAAAACCCCGGTCCTTGTTTGGTTTACGGGTTGTAAATTGATTTTCGGAATAGTTTCTAAGTCATCTTATCATTTGTCGTTCTATATATTTATCACATGCTCTCATGCCCTAGTTATTTAACATGCCCACATGTCCAGTTACCCTACATGTTTACATAGCCCGGTTACCTTACATCCTCACACCCCAGTTGTCTCCCATGCTCACATGTCAAGTTATCTTACATGCTCATATGTTCAGATATCTCACATGCTCACATGTCTAATTTGTCTTACGTATTCACATGTCCACACTTTACATTATACCACATGTTATTTACCCTATGCTCCATGTTGTGTGCTTATTGTCTTTTATATTCTTGGGATAAGTGCATTAGTAGTGCACGAGTCTCATTCCATATTTACTTATTTATGTCTCTATCCTATGTTAGTTATTGCTGGTTTTAGTTTATAAGTTTGGCTTCCTTTGTGGTACTTGCTATTGGGGGTCTGATCCCACTGGTTTTGTTTGGCCAGATTGATAGAGGAGCCCGAAGGATCTTCCGTAACATCTACTCGACGGTGACTACCCAGAGCACCAGAGTACCTTAGTAGATTTTCTATTTCATTCTTACACTAGTTATGTACATTATTCTTTTGTGGCGTTTAGCCTCCGAGCATGTGTTTAGCTCGTGTTTTGGATCTTGACATTTAGTCTACGGGCCTAAACATGATTTGCGTATTCTAGATTATAGCTAGAGCTTATCATGTATGACTATTACTCTTGCTAGTTCTTCACTTTGTATTATTAGCTTCATGATCATTCATGATATATAGTTTGGGACGCTTTACTATTTTATGTCTGATGATCATAGTTCTTGTACTTTGCATATTTGTCTGTAATTGAGATACCTAGGATCGTTCGACCTAGGATTGACTGTTGGCTTGTACTAGTAACCCCCTTGTCTTGACAACTTATATGTTTTTCAGAGTACTGGAGTACTTTGGTTTTATGTAGCTGGCCTAGTCCCTCCCCACTTGCCAGTATTCTGGTTCTGGGCGTGACAAACAGCGAGAACCACCTACTGAAGATAAAGTCATACAGGTTAACCTGGGGGATTCAGATTCCCCTAAACCAATATTTATCAGTAAAAGTCTACCTGAAGAACATAATCTATCTCTTAACAACTTATAAAGGAATATATTGATGTATTTGCATATCGATACGCAAATTCGATGCATCACCTCAATATTCTTCCAAATGCAAACCCAGTAAAGCAATAACAACAAATTTTCCATCCAGACATCATGGAAGCTATTGAAACTGAAGTAAAAAATCTTAAAGCCAACGATTTCGTTATGAAGAGCAATCCTGACTAGGTGGCTAATATTGTCCCAGATATGAAGAGACTGGGAATATTCGAGTTTGCATTGATTACAAAATCTTAATGCAGCATGTCCCAAAGACGAATTTTCTCTTCCAATCACAGATGTCATGATCGAAATACTTGTGGCTTCGAATGTATGTCTTTTATGGATGAGTTTTTAGGCTACATCAAATCAAGATGTTCCTAGATGATGAGAAGCATACATAATTGCAAACACCATTGGGGTATACTGCTATACGATGATGCTCTTTGGTTTGAATAATGCTGGGGCAACATACCAACGTGCTATGAGCACAATTTTTTTGTAAACATTTACAAAAAGGTAGAATGCTATGTGGATGACTTTGCAGTCAAAATTCGTTCAAAGGATGATTACCTTTAAGACTTGAGAACGGTGTTCGAAATGATGCGTGTACTCCAGCTCAAGATGAAACCAACAAAGTCCTTTTTAGGATTCTCTAGTAGTAAATTCCTCAACTTTGTCATAACTTCGAACGTAATACACATCGATCCCGATAAATTTAAAGCCATCCTGGAAATGTGCCCTCCAAAGTACCTTAAAGAGCTACGTGGCTTGCAATGAAGATTGGCTTATATCCGAAGGTTTATCTCTAATCTTTTTGTACGATATCAACCGTTCACCTAGTTAATGAAAAATGAGTCTCTTTCATTTGGGGTAAAAAATGTCAACAAGCGTTTGATGACATCAAGAAGTACCTCATTAATCCTCGAATATTGGTCACTCCAGTAGTGGGCAAGCCTTTCTTATTACATGTTGGTGTAATAGAACATTATCTTAGGGTACTGCTAGCTTAGAAAAGTGAAGGCCACGAACAAGCTATTTATTATTTGAGCCGTATGATGATCGGTGTAGAATAGGTATAATCATGTAGAAAAAGAATGTCTTGCTCTGGTCTTTACAATCCAGAAGACGCATAATTAAATAACTGGACAAACTATCAATGTTATATTCTGAGTTAATCCGCTAAGGGTCCTTATGAATCAGCCAAGTGCGCTTAACTCTTGCCTAGTTATGGCAATATTGATGTCTCCTTATGATATGGTGTATGTTCCTTAGAAAACAATCAAAGGCCAAGCTTTTGATGACTTTCTGGTTGCTCATCCAATATCAAAGACTTCCAAACTCAATGATGATATTCCAAATGAAGTGTTGGAGTCTAACACAACAATGAAGTCTAAATAGAGAATGTTCTTTGAAGGTGCATCAAAACAGGTTCTAAGCACAACATTGTAGCTGGAGTAGGGGTAGTGCCGATATCCCCTGATAATCTTGTTGTTTATAGAGCATATTCTCTCATGGAACTATGTTCTAATAATGTTGTAAAATACAATGCTTTTCTTATCGGACTCCATCTAGCTAACCAACATGGGGTAGACTATTTGGAGGCTTATGGTGATCTTAAGCTCACAGACAGCCAGGTCAAGGGTGAATATATGAGGTCCGTCATGAAGACCTTAACCCTTACTATCAAGCAACACTTCAGTTGATTGCCATATTTTTGTATTCTTCATCGAGTTTGTACCTCGGTTATAGAATACCGAAGCAGATGCCTTAACCGACCTGGCAACATTACTCGCCTCTCTAGTCAATACGCAGAAATCGATCACAGTGATTGTTCGGGAGTTGTTTTGTATAAAGAACAACTTAGATGTTAACCAAAGCTATACAGCATGAACATTGAATCTAAAGACTAGAGGTATCCATTTATAGATTATGATATTTATGTCATTCTTTCTGACGACCAAAGGAGCTACTTCTATAAAAAAGGCATTCTCTCTGTTTTTTCTAGGATTTTGCGACTAAGATATTATATCGAAGGTCATACGACGGGCTCCTTCTGCGATGTTTATCATGAGAGGAATCTAAACAAGCCCTCCATAAAGCTTACGATGGTACTTGTGGTGCTCACCATCCTGGTCATAAGTTGCAGGATAGGTTAATGCGCATGGGTTACTATTGGCCTACTATGGTAGGTGATGCAATAGATTATGCAAGAAAATTAGGGCATGCTAAATACATGCAGAATATATTCACCAACCCTCGGAGTTTTTACATTTGATGGTTGCATCATTGCCATGTGAAGCATGGGGTATGGATATTATAGGTTCAATTAGCCCTCCATTATCCAGAGGACATCGGTTCATCTTAGCGATAATTGACTATTTTTCCAAACGGGCAGAAGCTGTATCGCTTATTGAAGTGAAGATCTCTAGTGTGATCAGTTTTTCAAACACCACATCATCTATCGCTTTAGGTTGCCCAGGAAGATTATCCATCATAATGGTCCTCAGTTTACTAGCCATGCATTTTACCGATTTTGTGACAAAATTTGAATCCAAAATATTGCTTCTATAGATTACAATAATGCGGCTAATGGATTAGCGAAACCCTTCAACAAAACTGTTGTGAAGTTGCTCAAAAAGTTTGTTCTTCTAATAAACGTGACTGGAACGAGAAATTTAGTGAATGTCTTTGTGCGTATACTATACGGACCCCAACTAGTACTACGCCATTCTCCTTGTTCTATGGAAGTCAAGCATTTCTTCCTCTAGAGATCCAATTCCATCTCTTAGAATCGCTCTATCCAATAAATTGACAACCGAAGACAATGATCGCTTGCGGTTACAAGAATTGAAGGCACTCGACGATATACGATTAGCAGCTTAACAGCGTATTGAGCTGTATCAAGTCCATATTTCCAAAGCCTTCGACAAAAAGGTGAAAGAGAGGGTTTCCAAGTCGGTGACCTAGTTCTTATAGTGAGAAGACCTATGGTGATGATACACAAAAACAAAAGAAAATTCTAAGCTAAATGGGAAGGAACATTTGTTGTTGAATAAGTTATTAAAATGGAGCCTACAAGGAAGCAAAGCCAAATGGAGATCTAGTGATAATGCCTTTCAATGGCAAATTCTTGAGGAAGTACTATGTCTAAAATATAATAGACATAACACTACATTCCCCAGCAAGATTGCAAGTTAAAAGTACGATGATATGCTCATCCCTAGCAGTCCTGCAACATAAATGCACAATACTTACATTGCTTCTTCAATGAGTCTTCCACAAATGTATAGTGTTTATATTTTCTTGATGCACCAACATAATAAACGTATGCCGAGGCATTTCATCCTCAATCGAGCATTTCATCCTCAAACGATAACTCATCTTTTCTCAAACCATTATTTTTATTCAAAAGTTCTGAATACACTATAAATAATGGGTTCTCAAAAATTCCCTAGTAGAATTATCCTCAGATCCTACGAAATTTTCCTCGTAAGAGATCTCTAATGACATTCCTCTACTTTTCAAAATCTGCCATTAAAGCCCAAATGCTTTATCGGACATCTATTTCGAATTCCCCAGATGGAATAGAAATAGTTTATTTCTAAAAGAATTTTTATGTCCATACTTTGAATTATTCTATAGAATTTACTTTTTGTAGAGTTTCATAAATTTGTCAAGTCCATATTACCTCTGAGCAAATATACTAAGAATCGCTTATCACATCCATTTTACCTCTGATAAGAATTCTTGCTTTTATCCTAATTACTTGTATCTAGTATGGTACGCCACAAGTAATAGGTCCACTAAAAAGCTACTTGTCATGTCCATAATACCTATGACGTATCGCTTCAATCTATTATTCCTAATACGGTATGCCAAAGATAATAGGTCCACTTAATGACTATCATGTCCATATCACCTCTGATAGCAATGATTCCATAATCTGTTATCTATATTTTAATACCGTATATCACGAGATAATGGGTCCACATACAATTCACATAAAATATGATATTTTCCTATGTCGATATTACCTGTAGTGAAATATCAAATTTCAACCATCTCTAGCAAAAAAAGTACTCTTTATTCTCAAAAAAGAGTGAAGATACAAATTGCTTTCGTTCTTGCTCAAAAAAAATTTATTACAAGAGCTCTTTGTAGGTTATCAGGCATTTTGCGAAGATCTATAATCCTATTCTTTAAGGCCTCCATCTTTGCCTATTTCTACTCAGTTGCTCGACGTTTTGCTTCAGCTTGCCGAATAATTTCATTTTGAACGATGCCAAAGCAATGTAATTATTTTCCAAGTCAAGCATTTCTTGGTCCAGTCGTTCAGAAGACATCTTCACTGCGTTGGCCTAGTCCACAAAGATCTTATGCTCTTCACTGGCCTTGGCTAGCTTTGACTCTGCTATGGCATAAGCCACTTGCAGTTTCCTAATCTGTTTAGTGATTAAGCCCATCTGCTCTGTGTATTCTTCTTGAGGAGTTTCACTCTGTATGGCAGAAGTTGAGATAGTCATACTCTTCACTCATTTTGGACGCCTATTCATCAAGGATTTTTTATAATTTTGGAAGGTGACCTCCTCTTTATGGATCGTGTTTGTCAATCGGCAGTACTCATCAGATATAATCATCTTGAGATCACATTGTTGTGCTAGCCCAAGAACAGTGATGCTATGTTCGGTTGTTTCGAGCAACATTCTCAGCTCTCCAACTATGGCTTCATGACCTGGGAAGGCATCAAGCGCGTTGATCATCAAGGTGGCTGGCTTCTTGGAAAGAACGAAGGGAATATTCCTTTAAATTATCCCCTGAATCCTCTGCTCCAAAAGGGAATAAAAGATTTGCACAAGAATTCTTACCATGTCATCCGGGTGAGCTCCTGTCAATGGCGTTATCGGCACAGCTCTTGTTTGATCTTGCAACACAGATATAACAGTCGGAATGAACTCCACAACACTTATTCAAATGAAAAATTATTACACTGAAATAAAGTACGAATGAAGATTAAATTCGTTCATAAAATCTATTCCTGCAGTGACAGTTGGGGCAGCAACAGCCAGTTGTTCTTCAGCAGGCGGATAATTATTTTAGTAGGCTCATCTAGCTCTTGATACAACCTATGTAACAATCTCCTGGGTTTGTTCGATAGTAGTAGCCACTTCACTGTAATGCCCCAGTCCCAAAATACGTAGGACTAGGTACGTAGATATGAGTCCGTATAATAATATACGTAAGCTAAAAATACGGTATAACCATAACAACTAATCTCATCCACAAATAAAAGAATAGATGATATCATAAATCAACTATGAATTGCCATTTTATAAGTCGTTGGGCGGAGACAAATCCATTACCAACTATTTTAGGAGAGAAGTAATACATAGCAAATAAAATGATCTGTCAAGGGTAGCAAAGGACAATCCAAGAGCGAGTGATCCTCAATAGAAAAGAAAAGAGAAGACCACGACCTTGGCTAGAACACCCGCAGAAAATCAAGAAACACACCTGAAGAAATCACCAGGTACTCAGAGGGACGTAATAAGATACATATAAACATGCCGTAAAACTGAATATAAACTGCTTAATAATAAGTCGAATCAGATCATAACATGATCTAATACTCCATCCTTGAATTAGTGTACCATCCCCCCAACTAAACAAGGACAGGAGATGGCACCCTAATCCATGATGAAGTATCTTTCCATGCCATGAATCCAATATAGTATCCGAGCCACAATAAGGTTCAGTACCTTCTCATCGAAGTAATGAACCACACCTACAACCAAACAAGGACAAGGTGTGGCAAACTAGTCCGTGACAAGTTACTATTCCAAGCCGCGATTATAGACACACACAAAAAAAGAAGAAAATCTGTTTTTTTTATTGGCGTAAGGCACCACAAATCGAGTACGTCTGAGAGATCCTGCGCTAAGGATCCCCGAGTACAAAAAAGAATTCTGGGGAATGGGACGATGGAGATCGCAGGCAGTTGCTCCTTTACTTCGTTGACACTCCGGTTACAAAAGTGGAAGAAAACCTAAGAAAATTGCTAGCTCTCGGCTCACTGGCAAGAAGTGAAGCAATTTGGCTCTGGAAAATGCTCTCTGTTCTCTGTTTTGAAGAGGGATGTGTTGGCCCAATGATTACATCGTATTTTGAATATGGCTAATCAGTTAAGTTTAACATAATAATGTCACTAATATTCATATACTCACTATCATGTTGCTACTTAAACTTAGCATTGTCCTATATTATAATGCTATGCTTGTATTGTATTGCAACATATTTTAATGGCCTAACATGTATTTGTAGACATGCAGTAAGCATGATCAAACATGATCAAACCCGGACATAGGCAATAAAGAATTAATGATGGACCAAAGATGACGTCATACAAAGAGATTTCTTCGAACTGCCTAGCGACCTATCCGGGGCCTCGCATCGGGGGTTCCGCTACCCGGTCAGCGGACAGGGGTCGAGGGGGCAGCGCCCCCCGTCGGGGGTTCGGGGACGAAGCCCCCGAAAGGTATTCAGATTTCCAGATCTGTTTATCTTTGGACGACTGCTGTCAAGGAAAAAGACGTCTTCAGATCTACTCAAATATCATAAGAAAGGCGTCATCAAAGGGCTCTTGGTTTTCTTACTTGTTCCAAGTCTGTAATCTTTAATTTATTGAGTCTAGAAGAATGTGTATGTTAGTCGTACTGAGTCATCTCAATCCCTAGACATATCTCTCCAAGCTCTACCTTACAAACAGACCAATTCCTGAACCAAGCCCAAGCTCCATAAAGCCCAAAAGCCCAAAGGCCATTCTGCCACCTAGGAGGCAGAGTTCGGGCCGAACTCTGCCCCCACACAGAGTTCGGGTCAAACTCTGTCCTCTGATTTCCAGGAACTGATTTTTAGGGTTACCAATTGCTAGCTGGTACAACGGCCATATTTTTGAATTTTGAGGACAGAATTCTGGCCAAATTCTGCCTTCCAGACTAGTATATATAGGGCATGATTTCAACCATTTTCATTCATCTCTTTATCATCTTTCTATCTCTCACTCTCAATCATCTAAGCCTTATACTACCTAAGCCTTACTCTTTCAATCTACTAGCCACAAAACTTCCTAAGCCCCAAGGTGCTCAAGTGCGATTCAGCTAGAAGTTTTTGTGCAAGAGTTGAAAAGAAAAGTCACTTGGACAATTCCAACTTTCGCCACCTGCAAATCTGTAAAAGTTGGCATGCTCTTCTGAGTAAAGGCATGTGATTGTACACTATTTCACAAATAGTAGATTTCAATCCTGTGCTAGAGTTCTCAGGCCTGGACTAGTCCTCTATGAGGGAAACCAGGTTAAAACTGCTGTGTTTGCGTATGCTCTTCTGATCTTTACTTACTTTCGCATTTCTCTCTGATTTATTTACTATCTTGATAGTTGTTTTGTAGAGGTGATATAGAGTTAATTTTTATTTGGTGATTATCGATACAAACTCTATTCACCCCCCTCTAGAGTTGCCTACACATTATTTTAGGATGAGGCCCCCCTTTTATAGCTATTCTTGAGCTGGAATGATGTTATGCGCCCACATGAGGAGACACGCTGGTTTCTATATGGGCGTATAGTCCTGCTTTGGGAGCATACAGGCTGCGAGATCGTGGGTTAGTCGTGGTGTTGACGTGGCCGCATGCTTCGGTGCTCGACTACTAGTGGAGACTGACGTGGCCGTGTACTTCAATGCACATTTTGATCATGGCTTTGACTGAGTCAGGCTTGGGCACATAGCTATGTCTAAGGCTATGCGCCCTCCTTTTGGGGAAGCTAGTCTTGGGCGCATGAAACTTCACTGGTTGATGGGCGCATAGAGCTTCACAGGACCATGGGCGCATATGAGCTTCACAGGGTGACTCGAACACATAGGAGCTTCACATGGGCGCATATATCCTCCTTTGGCTTTGGGCGCATAAGGCTTAAATAGCTAAAATTTTTATGCTTCTACAAGACCCCCTTCAAAGTTTTTGATACTTGAACAAGTTCAAAATACTTTGAAAGAAGCATGGATCGTCTTCTCGTGATACAATGGGCGCATAGCATGACTCTCTCGTTTGGGCGATAGTGTTTGGCCAGCCTGTCAGAGAGATACGACTGTTGAGATCTTCCTCGAAAATCCGAACTGACAGATTCATCGGGGTAGAATTTGAAGCGGTCCATCCTTCATACTTGTCCAAATGGAATTTAAAGCGGTCTATCCTTCATACGACACCTACTCTAGCCACGATATTTCTTTTGGGTCCTGTTCTTGATGCACCGTCAAAGAATATTTGCCAAATGGGGATTTCTTCAGTTGCAGTATTAGACTCCACCATCTCGTCAGGGATTTCGTCATAGAGTTTGGACGACTTCGGCACCGGATAAGCTGCTAGGAAATCAGCTAACGCTTGGCCTTTTACTGCCTTGTGAGGAACGAAGATCATATCGTATGGAGTCAACAGCATTGCACATGTAGCTAAACGGGAATTGAGAGAGCCCGGTTTAGTCATGAGTATTCTGAGAGGATTGACTTTAGATATAATGTGGATAGTCTACCCAGACACATAATGGCGTGTCTTCTGGATGGCAAATACTAGTGCAAGGCATTCCTTCTCCACTGGTGTGTATCTGTGCTCGGCACCCACCATTGTGCGGCTGAGGTAGTAGATCACCTGTTCATGGCTGCCTTCGTTCTTCTGAGCTAATAGGACGCCAAGAGAATGGTCCATAGTACGGACATATAGTAAGAAGGGCTTCCCCATTATTGGAGCTACCAATACTGGAGGGCTTGTAAGATACGCCTTGATGTCGTCGAATGCTTGTTGATATTGTTCAGTCCAGACGAAAGATACGCCTTTCTTCATGAGCTGAGTGAACGGTTGACACCTTCCAGAGAGGTTCGAAATGAATCGTCTGATGTTGGCTAGCCTTCCTTGTATTCCGTGTAGCACTTTGAGGTTTCTTGGAGGATACATATCGAGGATAGCCTTCACTTTCTCCGGGTCCAGATGTATACCATTTGAAGTGATGACAAAACTGAGGAACTTGCCGCTGAAGACTCTAAGAAAAGACTTGGTTGGATTCATCTTGAGTTGGTGTGCACGCATTAGTTCGAACACCGTTCTCAAGTCTTGGAGGTGGTTGCCCTTGAGACGAATTTTGACTACGATATCGTCTACGTAGCACTCCACAGTTTACACAAATGATCGTGAATGCTTGTTAAATTATGTTCAGTCCGGACGAAAGATACGCCTTTCTTCATGAGCTGAGTGAACGGTTGACACCTTCCAGAGAGGTTCAAAATAAATCGTCTGATGTAGGCTAGCCTTCCTTGTAGTCCACGTAGCTCTTTGAGGTTTCTTGGAGGATGCATATTGAGGATAGCCTTCACTTTCTCCGGGTCCAGATGTATACCCTTTGAAGTGATGACAAAATCGAGGAACTTGTCGTTGGAGACTCCAAGAAAAGACTTGGTTGGATACATCTTAAGTCGGTGTGCACGCATTAGTTCGAACACCGTTCTCAAGTCTTGGAGGTGGTTGCCCTTGATACAAATTTTGACTACGATATCGTCTACGTAGCAATTCGAAGGGCATCACCGTCTAGCAGTATACCCCCAACGGTGTTCGAAAAGATGTGTGCTTCTCGTCGTCGGGGAACATCTTGATCTGGTTGTAGCCTAATAACCCGTCCATGAAGGGCATCCACTCGAAGCCGCAAGTATTGTCGATCATTACGTCGGTGATCGGTAGAGGGAACTCGTCCTTCGGGCATGCAGAGTTCAAATCATGGTAGTCGATACAGACTCGAACTTTGCCGTTCTTTTTCATGACTGGGACAATATTGGCAACCCAGTCTGGATGTTATTCTTCGTCAATGAATCCACTGGCAATGAGCTTCTTGACTTCATTCTCGATGGCCTCCATGACATCTGGACGAAATCGTTGTTGTTGCTGCTTCACTGGCTTAGCTTTAGACGAAATGTTCAGGCGGTGTATGGCGACTTTAGGGTCCAAGCCTGGCATGTCTTCATAGCTCCATGCGAAGACGTCGATGTATTCTCTTATAAGCTGTATAAGAGATTGGCGTTCATCGCCAGATAGACTTTTGCTGATGAAGATTGGTTTGAAAGATGCTTCATCTCCTAGATTGACTTGGATGACTTCGTCTTCGGTAGGTGGTTCCTGTTGTTCGAAGCACAGCTCCCACCTGGTGTCCATCTTTTGAGCCCATTGTTCGAGTTCGATTTTGATTGATTGGACATCGTCTATAATTTAGTCGGCGGAAACCATGTTGACGGACAGAGTTGCATTGAACATGTCGCCGATGCTGGAGTCTGAGTCCCAGAGGAAGGAATCATAAGAATGAGAACAATGATCTACTTCATCATCTGATCTTTCGGGAGTTGTTGGAGGAGTGACATAGCCCAAACCAACACCGCTTCTTTGATAGTAGTTATCGGGTTTGCAGGGAGGAGCAAAGTGTCGTATTGGCAATCGTCGTCCTCGGCCGTAATTTAGTTCTTTGTCACTTTTGATGTCATACCCCATGTTCTGGATGATATTCTTGGCCTGCCAACTATACCGAAAAAGTTGCATTTTCCCAGAGTCATAGTCAGCTTCTGTGCTGTGCTTGGAAGAAGTAGAGTCTGGAACGAACTTTCTCTCACCGATTATACGAACGAAGATAGTTAGTTCTTCATCCTTCTTTCTGGCTGGAACGATGAAGTAGAGGATATCCTCAGGGTAAACTTTTTTCCGCGGGTGAGGCGTTGTGACCGGCATGCAGAGATGTGGTTCTATGTCGTTCTCTAGAGCGTATATCGAATCTATGTAGTGGTTTACAGATTGATAGATATCGGAGTAATTCAAAGATAAACCTTTACTAAGGAAATACGCAAGTTCTTCTTCAGGATAACATCATCCGATGAAGGTACATTATTATGAGTATTGATATACTCATTGAGAGGATCATCATCTGGGAGAGGAGCCACAGTCTTGGCCGAGTTCACCACGTAGGGTAATTCTTCAGGATTGGGAGGACGGGCATCAGTAGGTTCCTCCCGGGATGTCGTGCTGAGAGTGATGGTCAACGGTTTGACCTTGCTGGGGTTTTTCTTTTTCTTCCAGATTGTGAGAGGCTTCGGAGTACTTTTTGGAGTAGTACGTCCTTTGACTCGGATAATCAGGGGACCATCATTGGAGGATGGACTTGCTTTAGCTTTATTGTTAACTTCGTTGTCGTCATCCTTGGGGGGCTGGGATTGGTAAAGTACCGAATCTCCATAGTAAGCTTCGATGCCCTTAAAAGGATCGACATCGGCAAACTCCATCTTCACGACACCATCGCTGTTGACGTATTTGAAGCACTGGTGAAGTGTGGAAGGAACGATCATGTTCTCGTGTATCCATGGACGTCCTAATAAGACGTTGTAGGATACGTTGGCATCGATCATATAGCAGAAAACCTCCGTTCTGGGATCATCGATCTGGCATTTGAGACGGATCTTGTCCAGCGGATGGCATCGACCAGCATTGAAAGCCATAATAGCTGTGTTGGTTGCAGATAGCTTGTGTAGAGGAATTCCCAAAATTTGAAGCAAACTTCAAGGAATGATGCTGAGGGAGGATCCTGGATCGATGTGCATGCGGTCCACCTTGATCGCCCCGATATACCCTGTATAGTACAGGGGTCTATCATGACGATTATTTTTGACCAGCATGTCCTCCTGTGAGAAGATGAGGTTGGGCACCACTTCCATAGTACTGTGGCAGTAGGGACAAGAGACAGGATCTTTAGTGGGGGCTTTGACTTCATCGAGATAAGAGTCGGCATGTAATAATGCCTCACTTAAGGCCTTCTGCATTTCTTCGGAGAGTCGTAATATATCGAACAGAGACAACCTGGCAGGTGTATTAGCTAGCTGAGCCAGTATGTCAAAGTTGTAGGGCCGATCCATGCCTTCGGGAGCTGGAGCCTTCAGAGACTTGTCAAACCGTGTCTCCTTCTGCTTGGCTTTGTCCGTAGTTGGAGGCTTAGATGGGCCAGCTTCTGAGCTTATAGGGGTAGTAGGAGCTTGAGAAGGTACGGCTTCTTCTTGTGCGGGATCGTACGTCCGAAGATAAGTCTTTCCCGACCGCATCTCGCCAGATAGAACCTCGTAGATGGAAGAAGATACCATATGGCATGACTTATACTTTTTCCTCTTTTTGCTTTAGGAGGTACTACCCCCTGCGTCACTTCTTGCACAAGGTCCGGATGGACCCACATGATCTCACCACGTTCCATTGTGAGCAGGACCAAGGATGAGTTGCGAGCTGGCCGTAGGTTGACGACTTCCATTATTGCCTTGGGAATCAGAACCACACCGTCTGGGACTTCTGTAGGAGGAAAGTCGCCAAACGGAAGAGAGATCATGTTAGAAGATACGACCTTGTCTTCAGTTTCGAGGTTGATCACTTGGCTGTCGATAAGTGTTGTATCTTCTTTTTCAAGACGATGCAGTCCTTGGTGGAGTGATGCACATACTGATGATAGAGACAGTACTTTGGATCGTTGAGTTGGCTCGCCTCTGCAGGACGTCGTGGTGGAGACAATGTCAGCTTATTACCCTTCGTCAATTTGTGAAAGATGGTAATGACATCGTCTTCGTCGAAGGAGAAGGTCTCCTTAGGCTTGTCAAAGGTGCTCTGAGAATTGGAAGCTCCTTTGGATGTGTCGACCTTCAGGACTACTTTTCCTTTACTCCCACGAACATGGATAGTTTGAGGATGCTTGCTCTTGTCTTCAGATTAGGGTATTTTCAACCCCATTAGTTCAAAGTTAGGAATATCGTTTTCAGCAGCATCAGTGGCCCCAATGAAAGTGGGCCATGTATCATACATTTGTATACCCAGACAAAACTTCACTGTAGGAAGGAAGTTATGTCGACAAGTATCCATAAGTTCTAAGTCTGGTATGCCGAAGGGCATCTTCAGTGCTAGCCGCCTGAAGCGTTCGATGAAGGGGATGACAGACTCAGTCCTCCTTTGCTTGGTCTCGATGAGGGTGGACATACTAATATGCATGCCACTCTCGTAAAACCTGTTGAGGAACAACCTCTCCAAGTCTTTGAATGAATTGATACATCCGTCAGGCAGACTGCAGAACCATTCAAAAGCTACCCCCTGTAAGGTGCTAATAAACAGTTTCGACAAGAACGGATCGTCTCTGGGCAAGTGTAGAGTCTGTGTGTTGAAGTACGTCATATGCTGACCAGGAGAAGTCAACCCGTCAAATGAATTCAGCATCAACGGCTTGTAGTTAGGAGGGCAAATAGCGTTCTCCCACTCAGGGAAATATGGTTGAGATATCCCCATCTTCTGAAGCTCGTCTTTGTCTGAGATGGTGTCGAGACGAGCGACCAGGGAATCAATTGCATCATGTTGATTGAGTAGGTGTTGGGAAATGGCTGCTGAACGGTTGTCAGGCATCGTCGGCGAAGGACCACCCCAGCATTTGTAAGATTTGAAGGAGGCACAACGGAATGATACTCCTTTTGCAGTAGAGAAGGATTGTTGTTGTGAGCCGGACTAGCATGGGCTGAGACGTTTTGTTGAGATGGAGGAACAGCCCCAGCAGCTTGAACTGCCATGATACTGGTAAGCATATCGATGATCTTAGTGAATGCTGTTTCAAGACCCTCTAGCCGTTTGCTGGTCTGATCACTGGCTTCTTCAGGTCTTTCTCCGTCCACCATATATGTAGATAAGATACGAAGATGAACAGAAGAAATAGTACAAGTGGTGCTGATACTATCTGTCTCCGAGTGGACAAGTCCTTCATCTTTCGGTAGAGGAGGTAGATAGTCGCCATCGGATTCGGAAGGATCATCGTCCTCTGGCAGGCTACCCCCAGTGTGGAGGTCATCCGCTTCAGACTCTGAGGGAATACTACCCCCAGTTTGGGATTCTTCTTCGTCCATACGGAGTCTCGTATTTGACCGAGTACCCATGTAAACTCCTTCAGATGTGACAGCCTGCTGGCCATCTGTTGGTAGACTTCTTCTTCTTCTTTTTCTTCTTCTCGCAGAGCTAAGAGAGAAAGTGTTGGTGGTCCACCGTCTTTGATTGGGGCTTTCGTAAGGGGGACCCCATGAAGCCATGTTGGATGAAACACATGGTGGCTTTTCGTCGTCAGAGAAGTGCAGCTGTCAAAACATGGACTTTCTTTGAGGCACTCTTGTTGCTTTGGAGCAACAACAGTTGATAACAATACTGGTGAATAGATGTGCACTATGAATTGTTATGTCCTCCCTCGCTTTACGCTTATGATTTATCATGTCGCGTAAGTCAGCGGAAGGAAGTTTTGCCTTACAACCCATTTGCATGCATCGCCGAGCTTTGCATACGGGTTCGTAAGGAGAGTAGGCGCATCCAGACTTAGTTCACGTATAGGGGCAACCCCCACACCTAAGTTCTGTGATGTCCTTGAAGACAGTCCCGTGCTATACGCGTTGGGGCCTATCTTTTTGTTGTGGGCGCATAGGCCTTGGAGACTAGCCTTGGGCACATGCTCCTTGACAGCATGTCTGAGCCTCATTGATGTGGGCACATAGTATGGATCCAGAGAGCCTGGGCGCATAGCCTTGGGCGCATGGGTTTGGATGCCCAGCCTACTGAAGACAGAAGTGTTCTGGTTGGGGCTTTGCGCCCAAATACTCCCTTGGGCGCATGGCTTTGGGCGCATGCTTGGTGGAGCAGCACTATTTTCTTCTAGTTTTGCCTCCTTCATTTGTAAGTCTCGTCGGGTTGGCCAGAGTGTCGCAAACCCCGATTCTTGGCATCGTAGCATTTTTCTTTGCCAAGTCTAGGGTGTTGAACACCCTGTTGTTGGTTGTGCAGGGATGAGGTCACTAGGCTAGTAGAGCCCGGAATGGTGGAGAAGTAGTAGAGCCCGGAACGGTGTGAGCCTTCTCCATTTAGAAAGCTTCTGTGGCAGAGTCATGCGCCCATGTGACAGAGTCTTCCAGTTGTATATCTGCTATGACACTAGCAGGATATGCACAGCGAGCCTTCGGTAGCCAAGTCTTGCGAGACTTGTTCGGCTTCTCTGATCTTGAGGAAGTAGAGCCATCCCTCGAGAGCATCTCTTCGAACGTCTGCTGATCGAACTTTACGATCAGCATCTTCTGTGTGCTCTCCACTTTGTCGGTATCGGATTGCGTCACTACCTTCTCGTCAGAGAAAAAGGTAGTCCCAGCAGAGTCGCCATTTTTGTGGACACACAAAAAGAAGAAAAAATGCTATATTTTTTTATTGGCTCAAGGCACCACAAATCGAGTACGCCTGAGAGATCCTGTACTGAGGATCCCCGAGTACAAAAAAAATTCTGGAGAATGGGACGATACAGATCGAGCGGCAGTTGCTCCTTTACTCCGTTGACGCTACGATTACAAAAGTGGGAGAAAACCTAAGAAACTGGCAAGAAGTGCAGCTATTTGGCTCTGGAAAATGCTCTCCGTTCTCTGTTTTGAAGAGGGATAAGGCCCCCCTTTTATAGTCATTCTTGAGCTGGAATGATGTTATGCGCCCACATGAGGAAACACGTTGGTTTCTATGTGGGCACATAATCCTGCTTTGGGCACATAGGATGTAGGTACATATAGGCTGCGAGATCGTGGGTTGGTCGTGGTGTTGACGTGGCCGCATGCTTCGGTGCACGACTGCTCGTAGAGACTGACGTGTCCGTACACTTCGGTACACGTTTTGATCATGGCTTTGACTGAGTCAGGCTTGGGCGTATAGCTATGTCTTAGGCTATGTGCCCTCCTTTCGGGGGAGCTAGTCTTGGGCGCATGAAACTTCACTGGTTGATGGGCGCATAGAGCTTCACAGGGTGACTCGAACACATAGGAGCTTCACTTGGGCGCATATATCCTCATTTGGCTTTGGCGCATAAGGCTTAAATAGCTAAAACTTTTATGCTTCTACACTTGTCAAACCGTGTCTCCTTCTGCTTGGCTTTGTCCGTAGTTGGAGGCTTAGACGGGTCGGCTTCTGAGCTTGTTGGGGCAGTAGGAGCTTGAGAAGGTACTGCTTCTTCTTGTGCAGGATCGTACATCCGAAGATAAGTCTTCCCCGACCACGTCTCTCCAGATAGAACCTCGTAGATGGGAGAAGATACCATATGGCATGACTTATACTTCTTTCCCCTTTTTGCTTTGGGAGGTACTACCCCCTGCGTCACTTCTTGCACAAGGTCCAGATGGACCCACATGATCTCACCATGTTCCGTTGTGAGCGGGACCAGGGTTGAGTTGCGATCTGGCAGTAGGTTGACGACTTCCATTATTGCCTTGGGAATCGGGACCACGCCGTCTAGGACTTCTATAGGAGGAAAGTCGCCAAACTGAAGAGAGATCATGTTAGAAGATACGACCTTATCTTCAGCTTCGAGGTTGATCACTTGGTTGTCGATAAGCTGTTGTATCTTCTTCTTCAAGACGATGCAGTCCTTGGTGGAGTGATGCATCTACTGATGATAGAGACAGTACTTGGGATCGTTGAGTTGGCTCGCCTCTGCAGGACGTCGTGGTGGAAGCAATGTCAGCTTATTACCCTTGGTCAATGTGTGAAAGATGGTAATGACATCGTCTTCGTCGAAGGAGAAGGTCTCCTTAGGCTTGTCGAGGCGCCCTGAGAATTGGAAGATCCTTTGGATGTGTTGACCTTCAGGAATTCTTTCCCTTTACCCCCCCACGAACAGGGATAGTTTGAGGATGCTTGCCCTTGTCTTCAGATTTGGGTGTTTTCAACCCCAGTAGTTCCAAGTTAGGAACGTCATTTTCAGCAGCATCAGCGGCCCCAATGAAAGCGGGCCATATATCATACTTATGTATACCCAGACAAAACTTCACCGTTGGAAGAAAGTTATGTCAACAAGTATCCATAAGTTCTGAGTCTGGTATGCCGAATGGCATCTTCAGTGCTAGCCGCCTGAAGCGTTCGATGAAGGCGATGACAGATCAGTCCTCCTTTGCTTGGTCTCGATGAGGGTGGACATATTAACATGCATGCCACTCTCGTAAAACCTGTTGAGGAACAACCTCTCCAAGTCTTTGAATGAATTGATACATCCGTCAGGCAGACTACAGAACCATTCGAATTAAAGCTACCCCTGCAAGGTGCTAATAAACAGTTTCGACAAGAACAGATCGTCTCTGGGCAAGTGCAGTCTGCGTTTTGAAGTACGTCATATGCTGACGAGGAGAAGTCAACCCGTCAAATGAATTCAGCGTCAGCGGCTTGTAGTTAGGAGGGCAAGTAGTGTTCTCCCACTCAAGGGGATATGGTTGAGATATCCCCATCTTCTGAAGATCGTCTTTGTGTGAGATGGTGTCGAGACGAGCGACCAGGAATAATTGCATCATGTTGATTGAGTAGGTATTGGAAAACGCTGCTGAACGGTTGTCAGCGTCGTCGACGAAGGACCACCCCCAACATTTGTAAGATTTAGAAGAGGCACAACGGAATGATACTCCTTTTGCAGTGGAGGAGGGTTATTGCTGTGAGCCGACTAGCATGGGCCGAGACATTTTATTGAGGTGGAGGAACAGCCCCAGCAGCTTGAACTGCCATGATACTAGTAGCATATCGTGATCTTAGTGAATGCTGTTTCAAGACCCTCTAGCCGTTTACTAGTCTGATCACTGGCTTCTTCAGGTCTTTCTCCGTCCACCATGTATGTAGATACATGCGAGGATGAACAGAAAAATAGTACAAGTGTGTTGATACTATCTGTCTCCGAGTAGACAAGTCCTTCATCTTCCGGTATAGGAGGTAGATAGTCGCCATCGAATTCGGAAGGATCATCGTCCTCTGGCAGGCTACCCCCAGTGTGGAGGTCATCCGCTTCAGACTCTAAGGGAATACTATCCCCAGCTTGGGATTCTTTGTCGTCCATACGGAGTCTTGCCTTTGACCGAGTACCCATATAAACTCCTTCAGATGTGACAGCCTGTTGGCCATCTATTGGTAGACTTATTCTTCTCTTCTCGCAGAGCTGGGAGAGAAAGTTGGGTTGGTGGTCCACCGTCTTTGATTGGGGCTTCCGTAAGGGAACCCCATAAAGCCATGTTGGATGAAACACAGTGGCTTTTCATCGTCGGAGAAGTGCAGCCGTCGAAACACGGACTTTCTCTAAGCACTCTTGTTGCTTTGGAGCAACAACAGTTGATAACAATACTGGTTCGGATGTGAACTATAAATTATTATGTCCTCCCTCGCTTTACGCTTATGATTTATCATGTCGTGTAAGTCAGCGGAAGGGAGTTTTGCCTTATAACCCATGTCGCATGCATCGCCGAGCTTTGCATGCGGGTTCGTAAGGAGAGTAGGCGCATCCAGACTTAGTTCACGTGTAGGGGCAACCCCTACACCTAAGTTCTGTGATGTCCTTGAAGACAGCCCCGTGCTATACGCGTTGGGGCCTGTCTTTTTGTTGTGGGCGTATAGGCCTTGAGACTGGCCTTGAGCGCATGCTCCTTGACAGCATGTCTGAGCCTTCTTGATGTGGGTGCATAGTATGGATCCAGAGAGCCTGGGCGCATAGCCTTGGGCACATGGGTTTGGATGTCTAGCCTGCTGAAGATAGAAGTATTCTGGTTGGGGCTATGCTCCCAAACACTCCCTTGGGTGCATAGCTTTAGGCGCATGCTTGGTGGAGGAGCGCTGTTTTCTCCCAGTTTTGCCTCCTTCGTTTGTGAGCCTCGCCGGGTTTGGCCAGAGTGTCGTACACCCCAATTATTGGCATTGTATATTTTCCTTTGCCAAGTCTCGGGTGTTGAACACCCTGTTGTTGGTTGTGCAGGAAGAGGTCACTAGGCTAGTAGAGCCCAGAACGGTGTGAGCCTTCTCCATTTGGAGAGCTTCTGTGGCAGAGTCATACGCCCATGTGACAGAGTCCTCCAGTTGCATATCTGCTATGACACTAGCAGGATATGCACAGCAAGCCTTCGGTATCCAAGTCTTGCGAGACTTGTTCGGCTTCGCTGATCTTGAGCAAGTAGAGCCATCCCTCGAGTGCATCTCTTCGAACGCCTGCTGATCGAACTTTACGATCAGCATGTTCTGAGTGCTCCTCACTTTGTCGGTATCGGATTGCTTACCACCTTCTCGTCAGAGGAAAAGGTAGTCCCCAGCAGAGTCGCCATTTTTGTGGACACACACAAAAGAAGAAAAAAATGCTGTCTTTTTTTATTGGCGCAAGGTACCACAAATCGAGTACGCCTGAGAGATCCTGTACTGAGGATCCCCGAGTACAAAAAAGAATTCTGGAGAATGGGACGATAGAGATCGAGCGACAGTTTCTCCTTTACTCCGTTGACACTCCGATTACAAAAGTGGGAGAAAACCTAAGAAAATTGCTAACTCTCGGCTCACTGGCAAGAAGTGCATTAATTTGGCTCTGGAAAATGCTCTCCGTTCTCTGTTTTGAAGATGGATGAGGCCCCCCTTTTATAGTCATTCTTGAGCTGGAATGATGTTATGCGCCCACATGAGGAAACATGTTGGTTTCTATGTGGACGTATAGTCCTGCTTTGGGCGCATAGGATGTAGGCGCATATAGGCTGCGAGATCGTAGGTTGGTCGTGGTGTTGACGTGGCCGCATGCTTCGATGCACGACTGCTCGAAGAGACTGACGTGGCCGTACGCTTCGGTGCACGTTTTGATCATGGCTTTGACTGAGTCAGGCTTGGGCGCATAGCTATGTCTCAGGCTATGCACCCTCCTTTCGGGGGAGCTAGTCTTGGGCGCATGAAACTTTACTGGTTGATGGATGCATAGAGCTTCACATGACCATGGGCGCATATGAGCTTCACAGGGTGACTCGAACACATAGGAGCTTCACTTGGGCGCATATATCCTCCTTTGGCTTTGGTCGCATAAGGCTTAAATAGCTAAAATTTTCATGCTTCTACAGCGATCAGGTATAAGTACACAAACCAAAAGTACCTATACCTAGCGGATAAGGTAGCCTAACCATTCTACGTGAATGTAGTTTAAGAACAAACCTTCAACGCATGGGCTCTCTGGCTATAATGGGTTTGTTATGGCCCCCTCTATGGGCGCCAGGGACCTCAAAGCATGACATTCCACGAACATCAGAGGCCAGCAAGAACATGATAAAGGGGTCGTCAATCCGCATCTCTGGTGGAGCGTAAGGTCACAAAGGTAAAGTGCATAGTAGCCCATACGCTAAGGAAATGTCCTCCCCATCTCATTCCTATATGTTGTCTTCACAACACATAACCTCTATTAACCGCTAAGTCAAACTAATCATGCAAAATACTATAGCGGTTAACCCTATCGCACGACTTATACGTACCGGTGGCCAGCCAGCTACACATGTTCGAGTTCTATATGCGACTCACGACTTCGTGGCACAAACGTGTCAAGGCCTTTGAATGCAACACACAAAGGGTGGTCTCTTAAATCTATGTTTAATGTTCATAAAAATAGTGCAAGTAATAGAAAATAGAAATAAGCAGTAGAATCGCATATAGATATGACTATGTAGCACAGTTTCTCTTGCAGAAAATAAATAATAAATAAAAGCATGCAATATATGAGCTAAAGTAAATAGACAGTATATGACAAGGTATCTTGCCTAGTGTGACGCCCGGAGTGGTACAGGGCACCGAATATGACTTTGGTGTTATAACTACGTAAGACAGCCTCCGATGATGGCTCAGACTGTTCCATCGAGTCCAGAACAGTCAGATTAGTTAGGGTTGATATAATAAAGTATAGAATTGGCAATGGAATAGGAATAATGGGATTAGCCACGGAGAGGAGGATAATCGAAGGAAACTGGATAAATATTATATATACAATTTTAGAAAATAATTTATAACTTGAAAATATATTTTTATTAGTTAAAATAGTTTTTAGATAAATACTTGAAATAATAAAAAAACGTTTTAAGGCAAAACTCTAAGTTCGTAAAATTTTGATTTTTGGACATAAACGATATTTCATTAATTAAAAATACTTTAGATAAATATTTTAGAAAACCATATTTAGGGTAACCTACTTTGTGAAATACTTTTTAGTACATAAAAATAGGTATTAATATTGTAATAACATATTTAGGGTTCGAAATCCAATTTTTGAAAAAAATATATGGCAAAGTCTAGTACAATATTTTTGTTGCAACATCATCTAAAATACTAATATATTAAATTAATATTAACAATAATACTTACTAGCAAAATAACATGAAAATATTATCAATAAAATATTAAGAAAAAATAGTAATAATACTAATATTAGTATAAATTTTTAAGAGGCAGACAAAGAAAAACAAAAATAAATAATAACAAGTAGTAATAATATATAATAATATAATAATAATAATAATAATAATATCAGCAGTTTTTACTACTATTTTATTTAAATCTCGAAACCCTACAAAAATAAAAATTTAAAATAAAACAACATGCTTTAAGCACAACTGTCTTCTTCTTCTCGTTGCAAGAGAGAAACACAGCACAAAAAACTAACAATGGAAATATCAAGGGAGAAGGGATAAGTAAAGGAAGAGTGAGAGAGAGTTGAGCGAGAGAGAGGGACGGGGTTTAAGAGAGAAGCGGTCGGAAGACTGGGAGATAGCAGGAGAGACGACAGAGAAAGGGGGGGAGGAGAGAGGAGCTGCGGGAGAGACTCACGGAGGGGGCTCGGCCCGGGCTTGTCGACGAACTGACACGGTGATCGGAAAGGCCAGGGCGGCGGCGTTGTGCTCCGGAAGATGGCGTACCGGAGGAGGCGCTAGACGGTGCGCTGGAACGGAGCACGCTGCGGAGGAGCGAACTCGCGGAGGCTCGTCGATGCTCCGATGCTGACGCTGTCCAGATCTGGGGTTGAAGGCTTATTCGTCGAGCGGTGCTCAACTCATGGAGGGGTTGTCGGCTCCGGAGCTGGACGCCGGAGGAGGTTAGGTTTTCCTTCCTCTTCTACCTTTCGTCGGTGGTGGTGGTTTTGTGGTGTGATGGGTTTTTGGTTTTGATATTCGCCGACGAGTGGGCGCCGGCGACGTCGTGTGATGATCGGAGTTGGGGGCTGTCATGGTGTTT
>JANAVB010017559.1:0-23204 GCA_029216955.1 Iris pallida | reverse complement strand
CACTGGACAGAAAGGAGGGAATTGCCGGGAGAGAGGGAGGGCATGGGGAATGGAATGGTATTTTTGTCATTTTTTTTTGTTAAGTTTGGACCAAAAAAGGATATGAGGGCATTAAGTTGATGCCTATCAGGGGGCGTTTGGTTCAAGTTTTTGTGGCTTGGGAATGAGTTTTGAATTCCTTACCCATGTTTGGTATGTTTAGGATTGGGAATGAGGAGGGAATAGAAGGGGTTTAGGGAGGGAAACATATTCCCATTGACTTGGGAAAGCTATTCCCAAGCCCCCCCTTGGAAATAAATTTGCTTTCCTAGGAATGATGTTTGGCTATTTTGTTTGGACGGTTATACCCTCTTTTTATTTTCAAATTTTTAACTTCTATCCCAAACATGTAAATCATCATGAAATTAATGAAAGTGTATTAAAAGAAAACTAAATAAATTAATGTTTATATCCATTTGTAAACCAAACATGGAGATGAAATTTTTAAAAAAATTGAACTACCTATTCCCAACCTAACCAAATATGGATATGGAAATGTATTTTTGTCACAGGATAGAAAGGATGGGAATTGCCGGAGAGAGAGAGGGCGTGGGGAATGGAATGTATTTTTGTCATTTTTTGTTAAGTTTGGACCAAAAAAAAAGGATATGAGGGCATTAAGTTGATGCCTATCAAGAGGCGTTTGGTTCAAATTTTTGTGGCTTGGGAATGGATTTTGAATTTCTTACCCATATTTGGTATGCTTAGGATTGGGAACGAGGAGGGAATATGAGGGATTTAGGGGGGAAATCTATTCCCATGAAATTTTTTAAAAATTTGAACTACCTATTCCCAACCTAACCAAACATGGGTATGGAAATGTTGAATTTTTTTCCCATGGGAAAAGAATTGAAAACCTATTCCTAGGAATACAAAAACTTGATCCAAACGAGCCTCAAAGTTGAGGGTATAAAGTTGATAAAAGTCAAATAGTTAATGATACCAAGTTGTAATTTAGTCTTTTTTAAGAAAAAAATTTAAGGTTGGTGTGATTAGGGCTGCAAACGAGCCAAGCCGAGCCAAGCTTTTGTAAGCTTGAGCTTGGCTTGACTAGAATTAATCGAGTTCGAGCTCGAGCTCAAGCTTGATAAATTTTTTATTTTAGAGCTTGGGCTTGGCTTGAGCTTGTTTATATTAAGCTTGAGCTTGGCTTGGTTTGAGCTCGAGCTTGGCTTGATAAGCAAGCTTGATTCAAGCTTGATAAACAAGCTCGATAAGCTCATATCAAGCTCATTAAGCTTGATTTCAAGCTTGTTCACCTTTATTTCAAGCTTAATGAGCTCGATTTCAACCTAGTTACGCTTGAATTCAAGTACCTGTAATTTAACAATTTATTTATAAAAATTTAATTAAAAAAGTTCCTTCATATCAATTATTAAGGACATATAAATATATAAAGCACACAACCATATTATTATACAAATATATATAAAATTAGAATTCAACAAACAAACGAGCTTCTAAACAAGCTCCTAAACGAGCCAGCTCGCAAGCTCATAAACGAGTCAGCTTGCGAGTTCGAACGAGCCGAGTACTTCTAAGCTTGAGCTTGGCTCATTTATTAAACGAGCTCGAAAACAAAGCTTGAGCTCGGCTTGTTTACTAAACGAACCGAGCTCAAACGAGCTTTTATCGAGCCGAGCTTCGAGCAGCTCGCAAACGGCTTGGCTCATTTGCAGCCCTAGGTGTGATGGGGGTAAGTTGTAAATATTAGTTGAAAAATGATATTAAGTTAGTACCTATCAAAATTGATGGTATCAAGTACACACACACACAAAATCAAGGTTGAAACAACAAAAACTGTGAGGGCTAAAGTGCAAATGCAGCCCCCCCGTAGATAAAAGATGTCAACAATAAAAGAATTGATTTTGAAATTGGACAGCTAATACTCGAGCCTCCATCTATATAAACCCCGCCGCTCGTATCAGTACCAAAAAATCAATCCCCACAAATTCTCCGGCGGAATCCTCTCAAAACGTTGCCGAGCCGATGAAGCCGATCACCAAGTGAGCTCCATCGATCGGCTAGGGTTTTCTTGCTCTTCTTCTTCTTCTTCTTCTTGCCATGGACTCTAATGGGTTTGGGTATGTTTGCAGCGATTCCTTCCCTCATGATCAGGATGTAATGGAGATTCCGATGCCGCTGTCGAAGAAATGGATTTCGAACAGTCGCAAGAGGAAACAAACCCAGGTCTACTTTTTTTTTTTTCTTCTTCTTCTTCTTCTTCTTCTTTTCTTTCTCAGTACTTTTTGTATTGGGCACGTACTAGACACGGCACGGACACTGCAGAAGTACGTTATGGCGCTCTAAAAAATTGGTGCGATGTCAACATACATGGAAATGTTATGTAGATATTTATCGGTTTGGGATATGTTGTTGTTTGGGATGAAAATTGATATACTAATTATTAGCACTGGAATATGGTGTTTATTTAATGAAGAAAGCAGTCTTCGAAATTTAAGTGACAAAAAAATTTAAGAAGAATTTAGAGTGTTATAAATCCAAAAAGTGGTTTTGGAGTGTCATGGACGAAAAGAAAGCAAATTTGGATGTGCAGGATTTAATTGGATTTGTATGTTACTGTGGAAATCCGTCGCTTAAAAAAATCGACGCCGTGTTGCATCGTGTCAGGCATGTATTAGGGCAAAAGTACGCTATGACACTCTAGACCTGGTGCAGCACCAACATTAGGTTGAAATATATATGATCAACAAAGTTTTGATATTCATGCAACAGCTTGTGATGTCTTGTTTCCATGAAATTGATGTACTCATTAGGATTGATACGTATATGATGATTGTTTAGTGAAGAAAATGGTCTGCTGGGAAATTTCTGAGAAGACTTTTTTTTCGAGCAGCTATAGAAGAAAAATACGTTTGGAGCTATAGTGCTAAAATCTATGTTTCACTTACACAAGTACAACACGACATAAATCGGACACAATACTGGTTTTAACATGTCATAGTCTACTTCGGAGTGCATGTGCTACGTCTGATACATGTATGTCCAACACAGAAAAAACTGATTTTTTGGAGTGTCCGTGCTTCCCCAGAAAAAGCAAGTTTTAAGTGCACGATTTAATTAGGATGTTGACTACAGTATGGAAGAACAATCTTATAGGAATCAAAGTGGAATTTTGTTTGTTTGTCTCTCTCCCTGTTGTTTAAACATTCAAGTTTTGTAGCGCAACAACTAAGAGGAAGTAGACCCATGTTTATTATTTCCGCTTTTTCATATGCCCCTTCTTTTCTTGTGATTTAGGCTGAGTTTGGTCAGTGGCGGATCTTAAAGAAATCGTCGGAGGGGGCAATGTTTGCCCTTACTAAATTCTTTTTAACACAAATATAAGGCACCAAAAACTTTTAGGCCTCCTTTTGTTCGCGGAAAGGAATGGAAAGGAAATCAATTCCTTAGTGTTTCCTACCCTTTGGGAAATTACAATTCCCATTGATTTTTCTTTCTAACGTTTGGAAATGCAGTGGAAATTGGAAAGAAAAGTGAATACTTCGAAATTATCCCCCCCCCCCCCCCCCCCCCCAAATTTCCTTCCATTGGGAATCACTTTCCTTTCCTCTTAATTCCTTTGGCATCCAAACATAGGAAAGTAATGACTTTCATTTCCCAATCCCATGATTCCGCGAACCAATACTGAAAGCTTGTAACAACAAAGTCATTTATTATGCTCATCATATATTACAGTAATGGAAATTACATGTGATCCAAAGGTGTTATAGCTGCTGCTTATAGTAATGAAAACTTTTACTGAAAGTTTTTTTAATGGTTGCTATGGAAAATGGTTTTAAAAGGATATTTAAAAGTCAGTCTCTTAAAAATAGGAGTCCATGATGGTTTCTTAGAGAAGTTCCATTTTTAATTTTTATTTGGCAAAAAAAAGATACTCAATCATGGTGGTTGATATTTTTAATTATCTCTAATAAACTACCGACAATCCATACCGTGCTTGCTTCGTTATAGATGACATAAGGAATTTCAATGATAATGTGTTGGGGGACTTGCTTTACACAAACTCCAACTTTTAATTCTTACCCTTTAAAAAGCCATACTATACCTAAGCATGGGTTGGAGGACTTGCCCTTTAAAAAGCCATACTATCTCTAATTAACTAATATATATTTTCATGTATATCGCCACAATTTTGACATTTCAGTGGCAAATATAAAATTTTATGAAAGAAAGAAAAGTTACGATTCTACAAGGATTATTCATCGACAGATGAAACTTGCATCAATTCTTGATAGCATTAACTATTCCTTACTAACGAATCAATTTTCAAATTTATCTCCACAAATTTGACCATTAGGGGGCAACATTAAGTTCTTTATGTTGAAAAATGACATTCTACATATATGTGCACAAATTTGGTCTTTTTGTTTTGGGTGGAAGGGGGATTGCAATTTATAAAATTTTATGAAAAAATAATAGAAAACTTTCTAACTCCATATTAACTTTTAAAATCGACGTGATGCCGATATGTCGAAGGATATTCTCTCAAACAATATAACGGCATATGGGTGACAAGATGTGTTATTTTTCTTGTGAAAATGCCGTATCGGCCGATGCCTTGGACAGGTTAGTTGACGTCTATAACACTGCTTATTGTACTAAAGAAAACATTCTTCCAGGGCCGGCCCTGAGTTAGTGGGGGCCCTAGGCAAATTTTTAAAATGGGGGCCATATATATATAAAAAAATTGAACTAAAAAATGATAAAGCCAAGGCTAGAACCTAGGACCTCTTATGTACAAGTATAACAAACTACCACTACACCACAAATGTTTTGTGATAAAGGAGAATCATATTATATATTAGTTCTATTTTCAATATAAGATTACTAATATATATATACATTTAAATTAATTTTTTTGGACCCCAAATTTCATAGGGCCCTGGGCGGTCGCCCTGGCCGCCCTGGGCCAGGGCCGGCCCTGCATTCTTCTTGGGAATTTCTCAGTAGATTTTTTTGTAAGTGTTATATTTGAAAAATGGTTTTATAGTGTTATGGTAAAATAAAGTTTGAATTGATGATCCTATGTTGCACGAACACACGCATACTACACCACAATAACTTTTGTGTATCCTAGTGTATTTTGGAGTATTTATGTAGTTTTCGACATGGCGCGAACACACGCATACTACACCACAATAACTTTTGTGTATCCTAGTGTATTTTGGAGTATTTATGTAGTTTTCGACATGGCGCAACATAGATATAGTTTTGACTTTTTTATTATGAGGATTTTAGTTAGGTAGTCGGTTATACCGACATAATATAAGACAACAATTTTGTAGGAATAACCCAAGAACTTTTGCGTGTCCCAGTATATTTTCGAGTATCTATTGTCGTTTCCTACACGACATGACATGAATATGGCTTCGATTTTTCATAGCGAGGATTTTAGTTAGGTAGTCAGTCATACCGTTATAAGACAATAATTTCATAGGAATAACCCAAGAAACTTTTTTGTTTGTTTTTCTACTTTGATTTCTGGAAAGTCTAAAGTTTTGGAGCGGAACAATATTCTTTGTGCATGCATTTCGGGTAGTTTTATGTGATATGACAAAGCAGCCATTAAAAGGGATACAGTTTGCTTGATATTTTTTATCATTTATAGACCACTCAAATGGTGTAGATTAATATGAATGGATTGGATTTTCACTATGAATTGGTTTTTTAAAATTTGAATTGCAACAATCAGACTTCAAATCCTCCGGGATTCTTATATTTGGAGTGAAACACATGTAGAATTATATATCAAATAGATGAAATATTTTTCGATACAACCTATATTGAACTAAACCCCAAAGCTAATTATTAAGCCCCAAGAACAACTAAGAGGAGAAATCAAATACAACCATGGAGTGAGATATGATCCAGAACATAAAGTCAAACTAATGAACTTTATAACATCGACTAAAAGTTATATCATGGAGAAATCTGTATATATATTTATATTTTAATTAAAATTTGTAAAGAAATTAATTAAATTTTAATTATAATTTGTTATGGATAAATATTTTTATGATATTGTTGAAAAATAATTCAAATATATAAATATACTTGAATTAAGATTTGTTAAACAATTTAAATATTTTCTGATATTTTTCCTTTAAAATTAGTTTTTAAAAATCCTTAAATTTAGTTTTTAAATAGATATTTGTACGGACTAAAAGAGAGAAAGTTATTTTTATTTGTACGGACTAAAAGAGAGAAAGTTTTTAAATAGATATTTGTACGGACTAAAAGAGAGAAAGTTATTTTTATTTGTAACTTTGTTAAGAAATTGTGGATTTGGAAGTTAATTTTTATCTTCCGTAATTTTTTTAAAAATAAAATGGTCCATGATATTTGGCTTAGACGGCTCACTTTTGAGCCGTTTTGAAGCCTCTTTATATAATAGAAGATATGGACATATAACTATCTCAATAAAGTATACCATTTAGTTTCCTTAACATGGTATCTGACTAGTGTTCAATTACCTAAACTCTAATCCTAATCCTGCCCCCTCTCATCTCTCTCATACCATAACCCTAGCATCAATTGCTCTCTTATTCTTCTTCTCCCTCTCTCCTCTCCTACTACTTATCTCCAATCTTTTATTTCTCATCATGACCTTACCTTTTCATTCTTATGAGTATCTTAACCCTACTCCCGTGCAACTCCTTAACCTCTATATTTAACAACTCAAAATATCAATTTTCCTTCATAAAAGTCTAATAATCTCAGTGCACCTTATACCTTGGACTCTTAATTTTCCACCTTTAAAACCTCCATGTTATCCAAACCCCCGTTTTTCACTGCTTCCAAGGAACTTCCAGCATGTAAAATCCTATCAATATCTCTAAGATAGTCTATGCAATATCTTCTCGTCGGTCTCTTTTAGTCCCACATCTAATAATGTACTATGAGGACCACTCTCCTCATATAAATATGGACCCATACTACCTTAACAAAGTATCCCTCTTGCTTCTCTCAACAGAATAAAATCGAGAAAATATGGACTAAAGACGACCACTTTCTTTCTTGTTATTAGATGGTACAAGAACTTGGCATTATCCGATGTATAGATATTTCAGAATTTATTGTTCTTATTGATTTCATCTTTGTGCACAATGTCCAAGTTTTATAACATTGAGCAACGGATCTTAAAAGTTTATAGTGCGAGCTTTAAAATGTTAATGTGGCTACTTGTTTCTGCTTTCCAGGTTGTTCCTACTGATTCTGAAATAATTGACGTGGATAAAGATGGTGATCCAGATGAGGTGTTCATGAATGAAAATACTTCCAGTTACAAGAAGATATTTACTAGTAGCGGTACTTCCAGTTGTAAGAAGATATTTAGTACTAGCGATACTTCCAGTTGTAAGAAGATATTCCCTAGTAGCTATGTCGAGCAATTAAAGGTTGCCAGGAGTGTGTACATGTTTCTGTTTTTTGTTGCGATTTATATTTCCTGTGCACCCTTCTACAACAAAACTATTGCTTATGAGGAGTAATCATGTTTATTTATAGGATACTCTCTTCAACAATCACATGACCCCTAGTACATTTCATCTCTCTAAAACGGTTGCTCCTTTGTATCCGCTAACAAGTTGCCAGTTGCACTGGATTTCAACGTTTTGCATGAATACGGCAGCTATGATGACTATGACTACGACAAAGATTTTATTGGAGCTCATGAGTTTCATGTTGATGCTGGTTATGACTATAATTCTAGTTTGGCTATTGTTGTTTTGGACCTGAAACCTGGTGTTGATGCAGATGTACCATGGATGCCAAAGTATGCAGCTGAAAGGGTATCTCTGAGTGAACCAAAACCAGTGGAAGCTGATGCACTAGACATGAAATATAAATCATTTAAACAATTTGATACTGTTCAAGGTGATCATGATTACCATTACTTTAGCAAGCCAGCTACTACAGCCAAAAGAAAGGTATGTTCAAATACAAAGTTCTTAGTTTCTTACATTTATTGTATCTGTTTCTCTTGTATTTCAAAGTATTTTAATATCATCATCTGATTCATATAATTGACAGCCGTCAAAGAATTGGGCAAAGAAAATTCAGCATGAGTGGAAGGTCTTGGAGAAAGATTTACCAGGTGATTGCTTGTGCTTTATGGTTTTATTTTTATTTATAATGGATATATCTATATACCGAATTGGTTATGACTAGAAAACATAAAATCTGGGATACATATCGGAGAATTGGATCCCTCTTGGCGTATTATGCCCTTAAATGTTAACGGGAGGATGAATTAGTCAACATGAATAGAACGTGCCAGGGAGATCGGCACACGCATTGGATTAACAGAAGGTTGTATTATATGCAACAACCGAGAATCGGCGTGCAGAGAACCAAACCAACCCAACTAGGCCAGTTCGGTAAGATTGATGTAATAAAAAGACCCGAGCTCAAGCCGGAGATGTGGACTTTATATATATATATATATATATATATATTAAAATCCGAAGTGTGCTCTCTGTGATTTGCACTTTGGAGGAGGAATCGATGACCCATCTATTTTTGGACTGTGGAGTTTCCTGGTCCATATGGTCTGAGCAAAACCGTATGCTGGGTGGAGGTATTTCTGGCAGGTCGATGGGGGCCATCATCACGGCTATTCGAGATTGCAGAGGGCGAGACATGGTCTGGTTCAAGTCTGTTAGGATTCGGCTGGCAGCCGCTGTCTGGCATGTTTGGCGGGAGAGAAATCGGCGCATTTTCGAGGGACTTATCACCCCTCCGGTTGGTATCCTCCATAATTTGGAGTTTGATGTAAAAGAAATGGTCGACTGACGGGTGGGCGACCATCCGGTCTGTATGTTGTATGAGTATTGTCTGATTTTGGAATAAAATTTATCATTTTTTCAAATATATATATATATATATATATATATATATATATATATATATATATATATATATATATATCTTAAGTCATTGAGCAATTTTATCCAAATCTTTAGGCATTTTCGTATCTTCAAATCCAATTTTCATGCACGTTAACTTACAATCGTGCTATCTTTTCTTAGTTGAACTTTAAATTTTCAATTCCGTTCAGTTCTGTTTCAACATTTTTTATAATATTCACATCGATTTTCTCGACTGAGTTATCCATTCCATTACACATTCTTTTTCTAGGTTCAATCTACCTACTCAATTATTTGGCATTTCATACTCAGCGCAATCTCGATACAATGCGTATCGTTTTCTCTTTTTTTCGAATCAAACTCATACTAGCTATCTAAAGTCACGATTAACTTTGAAATACTCTTTCTAAGGCTTTGCATAATTTTGTCGCTTGCTGATAAACTCATTGGTACCCCGATTCTCAGTCGATCAACATCACTAAGGCTATCCTATACACCACTCAAGGATGAAGTCACTCGACAAATCTTCGAAACCAATTTTGAATCACAATCGATACGCTTTTAATCTCTGAACGATCCATTCCTCAACAATCCAAGCATGATCCATCTATATCGCACCGACGATATAACCTAGTTATCCCACATACTCAAATTGAGTCCAACTCATTCACGTCCGGAACAATTCAGATCCCGTACACAACTCGCTAACATCGACATAAGTCTTGGTGTATATTGTCCAGTGCAACTTAGTCAACCGTGCCTTACGTGAAGTTAACTTCGTTCAACCAAATTCTTGCGTGAGATTTTTACAAAATATAAAGACTTATTATATAGAATATCCCGCGAAACATTGAGAGAGAGTTACCAGTGGAAACAACATCAGAGTTCAAAAGAATTCAATCGGAAGTCCAAGAGTAAAGCCATGCTCTAATACCATTATGTCATGTCCCGGTTCCGCAGCACCAATCGTTCTCGTTTGGGCGTGATGCCACGCGAGCCTAGGTTGCGCCCGAGCAAGGCAATACCATAACGATCGATTACAGGCTAAGCGACGACGTTGTCACACAGAAGTCTCGAGCAGAAAAATTGAACATCACAAAGACATGTACAAAATGATACTCTTTATTGATATTGAAAATATGATTACAAGGACACGAAGTCAATATTACAAGTCCCTTAAGCTCATTTCTATCTGAATACAA
Source organism: Iris pallida (assembly GCA_029216955.1). Classification (NCBI taxonomy): domain Eukaryota; kingdom Viridiplantae; phylum Streptophyta; class Magnoliopsida; order Asparagales; family Iridaceae; genus Iris; species Iris pallida. Next base: position 13,072 of record JANAVB010017559.1, on the reverse strand, counting down.
ACATTCATCTCTCAATTACAATCACTCATGTCCAAAGGCTTACAACTTGAAGAATCCAGGAGGCGATGTCCATACATTATGTCACATATAGGTAAAGAATCCTGCACGGCCGCACGCCTCAAAATGTCAAGGAACTCCATGCCTCAATACATCCAAGCGAGCTCCACCTCAAACGAGCGAGTAACTGTAACCTGCGCATAAAAACTGGTGGGTATCAGTACACAACCGTACTGGTGGAGGGTATCTTTACCATCCTACAAAAACCAACACGTTATTTTAGTGAGTGCAACTTATTCTTTTGTGGTTTTTCTAATCTTGTTTTAGGATCAGTTTCAAGACATACTCCTGGTCTACTTTGTGACGCAATGACATATCAGTGCCATAAAACCCATTTCGTGTAAAAACATCGATGCCGTGCCTCGCAACTTAGTACAATTTATTCAATACTTGCCTTATAGCCTTCCTCTGATTTCTTCGTGCAACTTGCTCAATCATAAACTTGTGAACTTAGTGTTAACGACTCAAAACATGATACCACATCTCGTGCTGAAGCACGTGTTTCTTCTTATAGCCAAAGCTTAGGCTCCATACTCTTATTGCATACCGTATACCCATTTCTTGACCCCTTCGTGTCGTGTATATACTTCTTGACTCATTCGTGCCATGCACATCCTTCTTGACTCAATCAAAGGCATGCAGGAAGATTGTCGCTATCAAGCCGACTCAAACTATATGAAAGTCACTTGCACCACAAGCCATCTTGGACTAAATGTAAGACGGAAATACTTCGTGTGAGAGGCGCGGTCTCCCCTGAAGGTTTCGAAATGCTCGTATAGCGGCTTGCTTTTCAGTGGTCAGACGTACGCCCAATGAAGGCCCGCGATACCTGCAATTCCTCCTAGGCCGACACGAACCCAGTGCCACAGAGATCGTTTGTGGAACCAATACCTTGTGCACAAGTTGTCCAATGACATTGCAAGACTCGACGCAACTCAACATGCATGCTTCTGAACCAATCCTCACCTTTCTTTCCATATTGTACCTTCCTTTACCAGGGACTGTCTCGACGACCTACAGTCCGAGCACTTCTATGTTTTTCATAACTTTGACTCAAACTCAAGAACGACTATTTGATAGCCCTCCTGCATACTTAACTTGAACCACCGTGTTGCGTGTCATAGACCGATTGTGTTCCGTGCAACACTACTAACCAAGTCATACTCTATATGACGAGCTTTGAAATCATGAGACTGTGCAAACATGCCTTCTATGACATCCGGTCGATAGTCCGTGGTAGAATTCTACTTAATTCTATCGTGCATTCGAAGGATCCAGTACCAACTTTGAAAACACTTCATAGAGAGATATCTAAGCAACAAGTTGACACTTTCATATTCTACACATACATACATATGACTCAATGAGATTATTTCCTTAGTTATGTGGGTTCATCTCTTTTATTAACAAGCCTACTCAGTACATGTGAAAACTTCCATTTATTAGTATGAAGATCGAGTTGAGGCAAGTTCATCGAAGCCACCCACCTGAGTAAGGAGTTGTCTCGGCCGAACGGGACTTCAAGCAAGCCGTTGCATAGCCAAGTCCAAACGCCGTTGCATTTTGATTCATTCAGTTAACCTGAGCAGGGCGGGGCATTACACCTACTTCCCAGCTTCATAATTGTCGAAAAACTCCACTTATAGGGGAAGTCAAGGAAGTCTAATCCATATGGAAATCGTAGAGAGACGACCTCGAGCAACGTCGGATGCGGGATCCCAACGTCGCATAACAACCAGTCTCCTGTCAAATGTCCTAGGACCATTCTCTAGGACCCTATTTAGGCCATCGGCGAGCCCAAACTTCGAGGGAGTAAATATCCATGGTCCCTTTCGCTTCCACATGCGCATAGCATATCCACGAAGTTGTTTATAATACTGACGATTGCCCAGTACATAAAGCACAATGGTATTCTTCCAAAATTTCTCCGCCTCTGCCAAGTCCTCCTTCGTGATTTCAATAACTTTCCTCCCTGCACTAACTTTGACTCAATATATTGAATCGAACGCTCCTCCCTAACCTCCCCGGTTTTGCACATATCTACCTACGAGACCGGAGGAGCCTTGGAGACTTTAACAGATGCGAAGTCGGAATAGGCAAAGAATCAAACACCTGGGGAGCAGCTCCTTGTTTAGAAGGTTTCTGGCTCCGTTATGCCTAAGCCGAGACCGCTGCCGCCCCCCTCCCTTGGTGGCTCCAGCCATTGCCGCCTTCGATGGAGAGGCTTTGAGCTTCGGGGAGAACTGAACATTTTCCGCCCTCCTTCCTTTCTCAATATTCCGGGAGTCATCTCGCTTGGGAGAGGAAACACGAAACCCTCTCCTCCGCCTTATCACCGTAGACCAGACGTTTTGTCTTCTCCAACTGCCGACCAACTGCCATCGGGCGGCTCCTCCCCTGCCGAAGGGCCACATGTAGAAGAGCTTTGCTTTCCTTTCCTTTCCATCAGAGCCACACGTAGAAGAGCTCTGCTTTCCTTTCCATATATATTTGCTTGTTTGTTTTTGAATGATTTCTTTAATTATTGCCAGAGTTAGGTTAGTATACATGGTTTCGACCTAGACGGATATGGTTTGAAATGTTAAAGAAGGATATGGATCTTGTAAGCATTACAGAGGGCATGACCTTTAACAAAACCGAATGGAAGAACATGATTCAAACAGCCAACCCCAAAAATTCGGGATAAAGGCTTTGTTGTTGTTGTTGTATACATGGTTTCTACCTGAAATTGTTTTACTACCGTGCAACAACAATGGTACCCTCATCACATCCCTCCACATTTGTGCATTGAGATGTTTTATATCTCAAGTAACCGAGAACAAGAATGAACTTTCGAATAATTGAAGAGGAAGTGTACATTCCAAACAAATATTACAGTGATCACAAAATTGGTGTGATGTTGGTATGATCACATAGCTAATTTCAAAGGGATAAATTTCATTACTAAATTCTCTTCATCTGCCATAGGACGAAAAATATAGCACATTCTTAGCTTATATTTATCCAGACCTTAAGCATGGAAGGACTAATATTTTTTTGTTATTTGCTTGACATGATCAGTAGCCTTCTTCAGCAGTTTATCACTTCTTGGGTGCCATAAATGTGAAGTAGTCATTCGAGAAGAAACATTTGGGAGCTTCTTATGTTTAAACTATTAAGGAAACTCTGCAAGGTAGGCCACATCTAGTGCAAGTTATGTGTACATCCTTACTCAGAAATAGATCTGAGAGACTGAGACTTAAGTTTCTTGCATACCTTTTGGTTATATTCATCTTGACAGTATAAATATTGCGGAATATTGTGGGATGGGGGCGGGGGCGCGATAGTAGCATGTTATCTTTAGTAGAGGATGGTATTCTCTGGACTGCAAAATTTGGAATCACTAGATGGTTAATCTTACTTTGCAGAAGATATTCATGCACCGTTATACTTTATAGCCTAAAAATCTGACTATGGTAATTTATCTAGTGATGTGGTTTTGCTATATTAAGTTTTTTGAAGGCATGTGAAGCAAATGCCTTTATTTCCTTCAATTCTTTAATCTTCTGTTTGCTTTTTTCTCCGAAAACAGAGACTATCTATGTCAGAGTTTATGAAGATAGGATGGACCTTCTGAGAGCTGTTATTGTAGGACCTGCAGGAACCCCTTATCATGACGGTCTCTTCTTTTTGATGCCTACTTTCCTCCAAATTATCCCTCTGTTCCTCCGGTATGCATATGACTGGCGCTTGCATGTTTGTCCTCGAATGCTCTGGATATTTGCTAACATTTGTTATTTTGCTGTACAGAAGATACACTATCACTCTGGTGGACTTCGTCTTAATCCAAACTTATATGCTTGTGGTAAGGTTTGCCTTAGCCTTTTAGGTACCTGGAGTGGCAGTGCATGTGAGAAGTGGGACAGATCAAAATCAACCATGCTTCAGGTCCTTGTGTCGATTCAAGCGCTGGTTCTGAATGCAAAGCCCTACTTTAATGAGCCAGGATGGGCACAATCTGCTGGTCAACCTCAAGGGGAGCAGCAGTCCCTACTCTACAATGAAAGTACTTTCCTCTTGTCGTGCAAGACAATGTTGTATTCATTGCGTAAGCCGCCAAAGGTGAGCCTACTTTTCTCCCATCACGGTCATGGTTTGAAATTTGTAGTTTCCTACCGCATCAGGCCGTCTCAATAACGGTTTGGCTGTACCAACCGCCAACCGGTGTACTTTGATGTCCATAGAATTTTTTTGAAGTGACTATTCACAAAAAACTTTCCATTACAGCATATAGAAATAAGTAGTTAATAAGGTTAAACCTGAACAACAAGAAATTTTGAAACAGCAAAAGACATTTAAATCTTCGGATTATCTCTGTTGGGCAAACTGCTTGAGTTTCTACAGTTCTTAATTAAAACATTATCATCTACGATAATTGCATAAAATGTTATATTTCCTACCATTGAGCAGTTTGTGAGCAATGAGCATTTATCAATTTCTCCTTGCCTTACTCGTGGATCAAACATGGCTTTGATTGCAGCATTTTGAGGACTTTGTTGCTGGGCATTTCAGTAACAGGGGTCGCGCTATCCTGGTGGCATGCAGAGCTTACCTGGATGGTGCTCAAGTCGGCTGCTTAGTTGGAGATGGAGTGCAGGATGTTGATGAGGGTGACAAGAGTTGCTCGGTTAAGTTCAGGGATTCACTCAAAGTACTATATGAAGATCTATTGACGGAGTTCAGTGTCAAAGGAGATGGTTGTGATAAGTTTCGTTCTTTGGAAGCCAAGCCGCCAAAGGGAGAGCTGATTGTGATACTGCCTTAAAGTTGTGAAATTCCGTTCACTTCCCGTAATATAATTTAAGAACGGACTGCATCTAATAATGGGGTTAATCAAGTAAGTAGGATAAGGTAAACATTCTCGTTTGCCTTTTGATGTTGGAAGTTGGTTTTCTCGGGCTAATTATGATGCCTGGAACCTTTATAGTTCTCTTTAAGGCTTTTAACTATAGATTATTCCTCTCCTTTTTTTTTAAAATCTAAATGTGTTTTCTTAGTTATATCATTTTACTAACAGGCTGAAGAACAATACTTGTTATTCATCAAACATTAATATTGCTGCTACTTTGTTTGTCATGATTATAAGTTAGTATTTTGGTGATAGTGATAAATTACTTGTTATTCTGGTTTTGATCAATCTGTTGATAATTAGGAATATGTTGGCCATGAATCATATGACAGAATAAGTGGATCGTAATTGTTTATGAACAGTAAATTTACATTGCAACAATACTGCAATATGACAGTTATGCTATTAGTCATCTCGGGCATATTTGTGATGCTTAGATTTTTTAAATTCTCTTTAAAGACTTCTAGCTATAGCTTATTCCTCTTTTATTTATAAATGTGCTTTCTTAGTTGTATCAATTTTACTGACAGGCGCGTATGGACAATACTTGTTATTCATCAAACGTTGATAGTAAGTCTAGTGACAAATTACTTGTTATTTTTGTGGAATAGTCTGTTGATGTTAGCACACATATATTGGGTGAGTAAATTTTGTGATTGCCCTGTCCATATGGATTATGTTTTTACTTCAATTAATATCATGTCCGTGTTGCTCTAGTGGTTGGGCACTACTGCTCATCGAAATTATCGATCGGTACCCTTTGTTTCTGTTCCAGTAGCCTTTCATATCTTGGATTTAGCATCAACTTCGTAGTTGTTTGTTCCCTCTTGTTGGCTGCCACCTGAGTTGGAGTCAGCTTGATGTAACCTAATTCTTACTTGCACATGTTGAAGGTCGGATATCTTGCCATTTGTAACATCTGGAGTCTGATCAAATTGGTATTTTTGTATCGGTATGTTTATCCCATTGGAAGACTCGATGTCCATTGTCCAAAATATAACTCTGCAATTACTATTTGATCTTCTTGTACAGAGAAAGAACCATTTGAGATCTTCAGAACCTTCAGTTTTCTCATGAACTCTCTTGTTTGAAGTAGAGATCGAGCTCTCCTCGTGAACAAGAAAGCAACCATGTGTCCTTCCATTCTCATCATGCACATCCTTCTCTTCTCGCTCTCCATCCTCTCCCGCGCCGTCTTCTCTTCCGATGGAAACCCGTGCTCCTCCATGTCCGTTCCCGAAACTTTTACCGGCGGCAAGCCCCTCCCTCTCGATTCCCTGTTTATGCGATATGGCTACTTCCAGACCCAAGGAAAGAATCCAGGACGAAACTCCCCCTACTCAATCAGCTACAGTGAGACTCAAGCCGAGTTCGTTCCCAGCGAGATCCTCGAGACCAGCACGGACGGCGTCCTCTACGTCAAAGGCAGGCTGTTCTCGAGGCACGCATTCGACCTGACCGGCTTCTGGTCGCGAGCCGACGGCAAGCTCTGCCTGGTTGGCTCCAGCACGGACTACGGCAGCAGAGGTACCACCGCAACCTTCCACTCGGTTCTTAAACTCGACTTCAAGAGCAACCCCACGATCCTTACCAGCCTTATTAGCGGCACCCTTGAGAGCTTGGATTCGGGGGACGACTACTTCGACCCCGTCGTCGTATTGGGCTACAATCAGAACCGCTACAACTATACGTTGGCTTCGCGAGCCAGTGCGTCCTGCGTTGGCGTCGAAGAAGAGCGGGGATCGTCGCTTAGGTTCGAGTCGAACAGGACGATGTGCTCGATAATGAGGTCGCTAGAAATGTGGTACGAATTAGACTACGAGACCGGTTGTGCAGCGTCTACGAGTTGCAGTCCTCTGGGAAAGGATCTCGGTTTCTCGCCGCGCTTTATGGAGATGAACGTGATCGGATGCACCGACGAAGGGAGGCTGAACATGTACCTCACCTTCTCGAACGGTACCTTCTACGGACGCACTCCGCCGTTCCTTCCCGGTCTGGTCCTGCTCGGCGAGGGGCTCTGGGACTGGGAGAGGAACGAGCTGTGCGTAGTGGCTTGCCGGATTACGAGCTCGTCTGCGCTGCTGACGGACTCGTACGTCGGGGACTGCAGCGTTCGGATGAGCTTGAGGTTTCGGGAGACGCTCTCCATCAGGAACAGGAACGACGCTGCAGGGGAGATATGGAGCGCGAAGGCGAAGAACGAATCGGGCTATTTCGACTCCGTCTCGTTCCAGAGCGTCGGAAAGAGCACGCAGCTGAGCCCGAAGTACGAGTACACGACGACGAATCTGTCGAAGGAGGATTGTACCCGGAAGGAGAATGGCGCGAAGTCGCGCAACGTGTATCCCAATCCTGGTCTGTATGCTTACGACCTGAGATTTATCATGTCCGTAAGAGGAACCGGCAACCGGAGCTCTGCGAATGCTTACTTCGCACCGGAATTTCTCGACGACCGACCGCTGCGACGCAACGTCAGGATGGGCTTGACCGAAAGGTTTCGCGCTAAATTGCACCAGAAGCTATGGAATGTAAGCTACGCGATTCGATTCACTTCTCCTCCCAACGGCGAGTGGGTCGAGTTTTTGTCGTTTGGAGCTTCCAATTATCGCAAGTACAGGAAGATCTCGGCAGAAGGGGTCTACGACTCCGACACCGGATTGTTATGTATGGTCGGGTGCAGATATCTGCCCACAAACTTGAGAAATCTGTCCGGGAAGTTCGATCGCTACGACTGCGAAATCTCCATCAACGTGCAGCTCCCTCCGGTGAACCCGAGCTCCGAAGCGTATCGAAACGGCAGCATCAGGAGCAGGAGGGACCAGTCCGACCCCTTGCACTTCGAGCCCCTGAGCGTAAACTCCTACTTTCCCTACGCTCGCCAGTTCCGAAGGATCGCCAGGAGGACGGACCTCGAATTCGTCATGGCCGTCGTCTCGCTCACGCTCACCTGCGCCTTCGTCGCTTCGCAGCTCTTCCACGTGAAGAAGCACCCCGAAGCCCTCCCCTCGGTGTCGGTCCTGATGCTCGGGGTCCTCACGCTCGGGCTGATGATCCCTCTGGTTCTCAACTTCGAGGCCCTCTTCGTCGGAAGGAATGCCAAGAGGAGCGGCAGCGCGGTCCTCCGGAGCGGCGGAGGGTGGCTCGAGGCGGACGAGGTCGCGGTGAGGGTCCTCACCATGGTGGCTTTCCTGCTGCAGTTCTGGCTCCTCCAGCTGACGGCGTCGGCGAAGCTGGCACAAGAGCACGGGATGGGTCCGGAGGGGAGGGTTCTCAAGTGGTGCATTCCTCTGTACTTCGCCGGGGGCTTGGTAGCTCTGCTTCTCCATTTTATGGGGTAAAGTTCAAAAAATTACTCCTTAGATTTACGTTTTTTGCAATCCCTAGTTAAAAAAAAAAAAAATTCACATTTTTATTTTGGCTCAGTTTACAATTTATATCTTTAACAGACGTTAAAATACGTCTAAAAAGACGATTTTACTCCTCCCTCCACTCTTCACCCCCCCCCCCCCCCCTCCTCTTTCCAGTGGTGGGGGCGGGACGAGCGGGCGGTCGCGAGAGGGGAGGGGGATGGGGGGGGGGGGGGGGGGGGGGGAATGGCCGCAGGGAGGAGGAGGGGTTGGGTGGCTGCAGGGAGGAGGAGGCTGGATGCTGGGAGGAGGGTGGCCGCGCCGGGGAGGAGGAGGGGGCTGCAACCACCACGGGGGGAGGGGAGAGGGGGGTGAATGGGAAAGATGGAGAGGATATTTTGAGTATTTTTTAATTTTGTAGAAGACATTTTGATCAAGTCATATATTACGAAAGGATTTAATTGTTTTAATTTTTCAACGAGTCTTATTTTGCTAAAGAGACAAATCTAATGAAGGTTTTGTTACACTTTACCCCCATTTTAGGAGGACACACGGAACGTCTACTACTCCAAAGCCTCGCCATTCGCTCTGGGAGTACCTACTCTCCTACGCTGGGCTGGTTCTCGATGGCTTCCTGCTTCCTCAGGTCCTCCTCAGCCTCTTCTCGCGCTCGAGAGGGAAGGCGCTCGCGGCGCCGTTCTACGTCGGGATGACTCTGGTCCGGTCGCTGCCGCACGCTTACGACGCCTACCGGGCTCGCTACTACTATCTTCGGCCTCGGTTCGGCGGTTATTACTTGTACGCGGATCGTCGCAGGGATTTCTACTCCGCCTCCTGGGACGTGGCTATTCCGTGCGCGGGGGTCGTGCTCTCGGCCCTGACGTTCGTGCAGCAGAAGCTTGGTGGCTCGAGCATCGTCCCGCCGAGGTTCGGAAGGCTTGCGGGTTATGAAGAAGTCCCGGTAGCTGACGGCGTCGGCTCCGCGAGTGAAGTGGAGTTGCAGTAGGACTAGTATGTATGTTGCTGCTATTTGACGACGTAACCTTTTCCATCAGGTATTTTTGTGTAGGAAAACTTAAGATATTTTCTTCTTCTTCTTAGCCGACGGATTAAACCCGAATCGATCGGATAAATTCGTTAATAGGTTGGGTAAAATTGAAGATATTCGGATTCGGATTACTCGGATTCGAACTCGGATTCGAATTTGGATAAAATATTTGTCAAAATCCTTAATCAATTGATAGCTAAACCTCTCCTAATGCAGTCAAGGTTATATATCAGTGTTTGTGGTGCAACCATTCATGCTGCATCCTTAACAAGTTAAGGCCAACATCTTACCATGTGTTCTCTCCTACACAGTTAACGTATGGATATCAACCAAATCTTTTTCATTTTTGAAAATTTGGTCGTGTAATATATGTCCCCATTCTCCCACCAAAGAGAATAAAAATGAGCCTCCAAGGTCGACTGTGAATTTATATTGGTTTTGAGTCATTTTCGATTATTAAAAATTTAGAACCCTTTACATGGATATTTTTATCACAACATTTGCGAACTATCATTTTGAAGAGAGAATAATTTCGCCATCTGGAGAAGATAAAAAAAGAAGAAGATAAATGGCTCGTTCCAAAAGAACATGATGAATTGTCGTGTCATACTCCCACTTTATATCATCTCGACCCTATAACTTCTTATTGTGAAAAATAATTAGGAGAATTATTCACTTGCAGTCAGTATATTGCAAATAAATTACCTTATACATTAAATGGTGTTGTAAAAGTGATTACATCCTATATACCAACTATAATTGTACCTGTTAGAATAGATATACCAAAAGAACCAACTATGATAACAAATGAATCAGTTCATCATCAAAATATGGAAGACTGTAAGGTTCTAATGATTTAGCTCGTCGGAAGAAGAGACTGCACTCTAAGGCTACTGAAGAAACATCTTCTGAAAGTAGCATCTCATGTAGAGAAAGTATCTTATGAAGTAGCATCTTATGTAGAGAAAGTTCATAAAGATTTTGAAGATGTCGTAAATCAAATATTCAATTTCTCCAAAGTAAAGCATATAACAAATATTCAATTTCTCCAAAGTAAAGCATATAACTCCGGTCGAGGATATACGACAAACTGTTGAGAATCAATAAGGGACTTTTAGTCCCACATCGGAATATGTTATATGTAGAGGAGCTAGACTCCCTATAAGTAGTGAAGTAGTCCATCAATAAAATCATCCAACTATTATTTTCTACATGGTATCAGAGCCATAACTCTCTCTCTCTCTTCACAAAAAAAAAAAAAAAAAAAATTTAGCCGACCCTCCACCCCCCCGGAGCAGCAGCCCCCCCGACCCCCCCCCCCCCCCCCCCCCCCCGGAGCAGTCCCCACCCCGACCCCCCCCCCCTCCAGAGCAGCCCCCCCCCCCCCCGACCCCCCCCCCCCCCCCGGAGCCGCAGCGCCCCCCCCTTCCCCCCCCCGACCAGCACCCTTCCCCCCTCCCGCCCCTCTCCAGCACCTTCCCCCCCCCCTCTTGCACCCTCCCGCCCCCCCTCCTCCCTCTCCCTCTCCTAATGGAAACCCTAGCCCTAGCAGCCCCATCCAAACCCTAACCCTAACCATAGCCGTCTTTATAAAAAAAAACGGCGTATTTCGAAGACAGTCGAGATGTCAAATACTTTATTTGCACCGACTTCCTAGATTGCGCCGTTTGGAACTAACAAATGTTTATTTTGTTATTCCTCCTTCACATCAGGATCTATACAGAGACTGATCATGTCTTCTCTGGTGTTCTGACGTGTTCACTTTACATGCGCGCGCCGGTGCTGGCCAAGTTAGTAGCGCGTTCGTAAAGTCTCTGTTGTCGAAGAAGACGACGTAGCCGACGAAGACGAAGAAGACGACGACGTTGGGGAAGTTGCCGACTCCGACGTCGAAGAAGCCGAAGAAGACGACGAATAGGGTTCACAGTTGAAGAAGGCATGGATTCGATCGGTGGCAAACTGACGGCCGAAGAGATGAAGGCCTTGGTTGATGATATCTTATCAAAGAGATTAACCGAGGCAACCCCACGTGCGATCCATACTGATGTGGATCCGTCACCTTACAAAATGAGAAAATTGGAGAAGCTGGAGACGAAGTTGGAAGGAACGTCCAACTACTTGAAGTGGTCGCGGCAGGCGATGCGGACGCTGAAGGGACGTGGCTTGGTTGGCTATGTCACTGGCCAAGCCAAGGCACCAGCCGATCACTCCGCAATGGAGTTTGCTGTTTGGGAGATTGTCAACAACGTAGTGGCTGGGTGGTTGACTGCCTCATTAACCGACCAAGTGTCGGGCAATGTCGAGGCAATGGAAGCTGCTGCTGATATATGGCGGACTCTAAAAGATATGTACTCCGGCTCCGGCAACCCTATGCGAGTCTTTCAACTACAGGATGAACTCGATAGGGTGGCCCAAGACGAACGTACCATCTCTGAGTACGCAGCCCTGTTGAAGAAGTACTGGTCTGATCTAGATCATTATGATCCTCTTGGGATGGAAGATGCACAAGTCGAACCGGCATTCGCGAAGTACTTTCAGACGTTCCTGGCTTATATTTCGCGGCAGCGTATGATGAAATTCCTGAAGGAACTACACCCTATATTTGAGCAGAGACGGAATATCCTCCTATCCCAATCCACGCTTCCGACCTTGGAAGAAGCTATAGCCGTCATGACACAGGAAGAAGCTCGACTGAAGTTGATGCCCAACAAGGGATCCTACCAGGGGGAGCGAGCCGAGGTTGAAAAGTCTGCCCTTGCTGCCTTCAATCAACCTCCATCTGTTGGTGGTATTTGCCACAATTGTGGTGACTCCGGACATTACATCCGATTTTGTCCCAAACCCTTGCGAAATCAGTCTACTGATCGAGGACGGGGTCGTGGCAGCCGACGGGGTAATAGAGGAGGATATGCTGATAGACGGGGAGGACACAAAGCGAATCTGGTGGAGGAAGGGGGAGAGAATCTACTGGCTGAAATAATCCCGCTTGAGAGGGAGTTCCTTGAGAAGTTGCGAGGCACAAAGCTGGTTTCGGCCGACAGCCCTGGGACGTCTTCGACCTCGGAAGATCACATCACTTACTTTGCCCAAACCGGTACCGGTGATTCTGCACGTGCTCTTGCATCTGTCCATCAGCCAGGATGGATAATGGACTCTGGGGCATCTCGCCATGTCACGGGATCCCGTGGTGCGTTTCAGGACTATACTCAGCTAACATTGTCGGAGAGTATTCAGACCGCTGATGGTACATCCAGACCTGTAGTGGGTACAGGCACTGTCGCATGCACCCCTTCCATCACTCTAACCAATGTCTTACATGCTCCATCTTTTCCTGTCAATCTTTTATCCATTAGTGCCATTATACTTGATCTTAACTGTACTGTTTCCTTTGACATTCCTAAGGTGACTTTTCAGGAGAAGGGGACAGGACGACGACTTGGGACTGGCACATGGCATAAGGGGCTGTGGTATTTAGACAGGACTGGACTGGACAACGCATTGGCATCCTTGGTAGCAGACGCACCACTAGAAGCTTCCTGTCGCAGTGTTGAAGCTGACTTGCTACTCCACCACCAGCGTGTCGGTCATTCCTCTTTTCAAGTTATTAGTCGAATGTATCCGTCCTTATATCAAAGGGCTGATAAAGAGAAGTTATTTTGTGATGCTTGTGAGTTGGGAAAACATACCAGAAGCTCGTATGTAAGCTCGGGGAATAGGAGTTCAGCTGCTTTT